>WMED01018761.1:0-12611 GCA_019650415.1 Pipa parva | reverse complement strand
CAGCACAGGCTGGGGGTATAGGATTCACTTAGCACAGGCTGGGAGTATAGGATTCACTCAGCACAGACTGGGAGTATAGGATTCACTTAGCACAGGCTGGCAGGTTAGGATTCACTTAGCACAGGCTGGGGGTATAGGATTCCAGGGACCCCTTGCAGCAATGTCTAATGATGAGGACCAAAACAGATATGCCTAGAAGTGATGTTATTTTCCAGGGAGAATTTGTATAATGATCTAATGACCACAACTCGAATTTGAATGCACAACACTGCAAAATGTGCAGTCATTTTTTCCTTTGCATTTGGAGAGGGTGATTTAGTGTGGGTGACTGGGTGTGTGTGTGTATATACAGTATATATATATATATATATATATATATATATATATATATATAATCCTTGAAGTGGAAACTCCTTTTTATAGGTTTATGCCCAAGCAGGTATGATTGCTGGTCCCAGTAATCTACATTTTTTAGAAAGCTCAGTTGAAGTGGAGTGTAGGCCATTGGAGTATATATTATATATATATATATATATATATATATATAGAAAAGGTGCACTCCTGTGACTTCATTTAAAAGATCAATAAGTTAGTTAAAAATTCTGTTTATTTAGTTCACGTTAAAGAAAACAATCTATGTTTTGATCCCCCCTGTAGTACATTGGTCATGAATGTTAAAGAGGATCAAGTAGATCGAGAGGATCAAGAAGCTGATGATCCTCTTCAACAATTGTGATCAAGGCCCTAGATGGGGGAGCAAAATGATTTTATTTTGTGGTGCTACTGGTCCTTTAATGAATTAAGCAGCCCATTTTTTAACCATTATAATGAAATCATATGAACATCTTTATGACATGATTGTTATTTCAATGAATTGGCTACTTTGGCTAGTTGATATATAGAGGGATAACTTTTGAAAACATGCGAATGCTTAATGTTTATTTTATTAACAATGTATCCTTATTTTATCACCTTTTATATTTAAAATACCAATATATCCTGGAGCACGGTACCCTAGGAATGAGACAGAAATTGACTGACTAGGACTAAATAAGGAAATAAATGCAATAATTATAGGGAATGAAACAAAACAAAAGATAGAAGACACTGCTCTTGAGAGCTTGCAGTTTAAAGGAGCAAGCAGTGGAATAAACACTGTAGAATGTGCGCAAAGGAAAGGTGCTCCAAAATACACACGCACACAGTTTAAATGAAAGGATTTGGAGACATCACCCACAGAAAGCGGAAGGGTGAGACAGAAGGAGAGAAGGCGAGGATGGCATTTAAAAGATTTCACTTTATTAGAAGAGGTGATGGATACAGGAGAAAGAGATTGCAGGAACATTAGTAGTTCATGGGAAAAGAACATGGGTGAGTGGGGTCAGGGATGGTGAAATTATCACAGACCTGCAGTGAGAGAGACTTCCAAGGAAGGGGAGAACTAGTGCAGCATGACCCAGATACAAAAAGAACAGGAAAACTCTGCTGGTAGCAAAATGTATTTCATATGTGTTCACAGGGGAGAAAAAAATTCTTTCAGATAAAGAAAACAGGTGGAATTCAGAATAGAGATGTATGTATTGTATATTTTTATTTATAAAGCACCACTATGTTACACAGCACTGTACAATCAAACAATACAATTATAATACAGACAAGGGGAAATTACTTATCAAAGAACAAGTGAAGTAAATTACAAGCATGTAATCAAGAAGATACATCACTCTAAGTGCCAGTCCATGATTGAAGCAAGAGGATGGAGGTTCCTGCCCCATAGAGCTTACAATCTAAATAGGAGGAAGATTACATAAACATATAGGAGGGTAAAAAGTGTAGTAACATAAAGTGACAGTTCATTAGGCCATAGGTGCCAATTAAATAAGAAAATAATTATAAAATGTAGACATGAAAACCAATGCTAAGTGCTCCAAGAGTTAAGATTTTAATTTAGTTTTGAAATTATTGATGGATTGTTCTTGGTGGAGATAGAGGGGTATAGAATTCCAAACATAAGAGGCAGCAAGAGAGAAGGGTTTAAGACAAGAATGGGCAGTCTTAGTGAAGTGTTTCATGAAGAGGGTTTGCCTTGTAAAGAGCGGCTAGGCGTGTACAAGCAAACAAGGGAAGAGATGTAGGGAGGGGCAACAGAGTGAAGTGCTTTGAATGTCAAAATTAGGACACTGTAATTAATACGTTTTTTAACTGGGAGCAAAGGAGCAGACAGGAGTTGGGAGGGAGACATCTGGGGAAAGAGGGAGATGATTATAGCAGCAGTGTTTAGAATAGACTGGAGCTGGGAACGATGGGAAACTAGAAGGCCAGTTAGAAGGGCATTGCAATGGTCCAAGCAGGATAAGATGAGGGCATGCATGAGGATGTTAGCAGTGGCCTGAGAGAGAAATGGATGGATTCTTGGACCATTATGAAGGAGAAATTGACAGTTTTTAGCAGTTATAGCAATATGCAGAAGTAACAGGGTTAATGATCACATCATCAACTGGAATGGAGAAAGGAGGAAGCAGGACCAGGTTAAGGTGGGAAAACAATCAGTTCAGTTTTATAGAGATTTAATTAGTCTGTGAAGGCAAAAAATCAGTTTTTTCAATCAGCTAGTGGTTCACTGAAGGATTAATGGGATAAATAAAGGTATTCATCCTTTCAGATAAACTTGTACAAACTTCTATAAACTTGTACAATCCAAGCAGAGTAAGAAGTTTGTCCTTTGCCAGTTCATGCAGCAGTCAGAACAGATACAGTAGGCAGTGCAACAAGTTATGGCTTCAGCAGGCAAAGTCAATTAGGCCAATTACCACTTCAAGGGATCCACCATTGGTATCCAATTCTTACTAATTAGGAGACTGGAAGGGTTATAAAAATACAACTTACCTGTAGGAGAAAGGCAATCAGGAACACAATGTGAATGTCCATTCATTAATGCAAACTACACACTAAGCAGACCAGAGAATGTATAAAATAATCAATGAAATTAGAAAAATAAATAAAGTATCTGGCTAACTGTACTGTAGACTTAGAACTCAGACCATGGACACGCTCATTAATGATATGTTAATTGGAAGTCTGACCCATTTCTGCTAGAAGTGATTTAAACTTCTTAACATATTATTCTTTGTCTGCTTTCAAACATGGAAAATGAAACAAGCTTTTTCATGGTTTATATGATGTTTAGAGCATAGTTTGAATTAAAGTAAATAAGGAGAAGTGTGAGGCAAAATAATGCACATGTTTGTGTGTTTTTTTCTAATGCAAGTTTGTATATTAAACAGATTGTATAGCTTGTGTTTACCCCTGTGAGATACATATTCCTCTTTAAACTCCATAATACACATTGTGCAGCAATAGCACGTTATGTGGATGTATAGGAGGAGAGGAGGATACAGTTTATATGTGGAAGTAGGGATAAATAAGGGAAAGGGGCTAATGGGGATATTATTCAGCCCAAAATCTTTTCCTTCTTTGTGGAAATTTGGTGGGGATGATGGGATATAACAGCTTTTTTATTCTACCTAGTAGGGAAATATCATCCTTACTATAGACGGAAGAGAAAGTAGGAGAAAGAAAAAGCCTGCTTTGTTAATAAAGGATTTTATTATTTGGTTATTAGAGAGAAGTCTGATTTCAAGACAGTAAACACCATGTTCTGTATTGTCTCCCTTGAGTTAGGGTTCAGCATATCGGTGAATAGGTGACATTTTAGGACAAGTTGGAGCTTACCCAATGGTCTTGGTCGATATCAGTACCTGGAAAATTAATTTTTTGGCTTCTTTTACCTCAAGCTGCTTTCTTTGGTCAAAAGTCCTCCAAGGTAGTAATTCCTGAATTAGCACCAGCGCCATGAGCTAGAGGAGGAATCATATGGAAATTAGAAGTATCAATGTTTGACTAGGAATGCAGTGTAGAGACAATGCTTTTAGGTTTGTGGAAAATTGGGCTCCAGCTATAAACTCTACTGCAGGGATTGTCTCCATTTCTGTGACTAGGGAGATGTTAAATTAGTAAGGACAGGGACCGGCTTATTTACAAATAGTTGTGTAGACGGAATATAAGGGAGACAGGGGAGGAAAGGTTCAATTTGAACAGAAACAGAAAATAAATAGGAAAGGAAATGGGGGATAACATAGTTTATATGAAGATGCCTAGTCAGAATATCATAATCATTGAATTGTAATTCCACCTAAAGAAAATGACCCCAAACAATGAAATCAGCATTGGGAATCATTTAGATAAGATGGCTGAGAGGTAGCAGTCATTATAAGAGTGCTTTTACTGAGTATAGTCACTAAATAGAAAGTGTCGAAAAAGTGAATCATTACTGAAAAGAGGCTGACGTTCTGGCAAATTTGTTCATCACCCACATATAAAATTAGACACTGAGATTACTGGGTGTGTAATTAGACATCCATTAGCATCCAATAATGTTCTTCATTTCATTTTAGCTAGCCCAGAATTCTGTGTGAAGTGCTTTTTTTTTTGGGTTCATTCAGTTTTCCCATTTTATCTTTTCTACATTTTTTTTTTTTTACCTTTTTTCCCTCGATAAACTTGGAAATAGTTTGCTAAGATTGTGATAATTACTGGCATATTTATTAATGTCATTTACTGTGACATATCATTTGTGCATTATACCATTATATGCAGTATCATGGGAAGTCCTACCTCATTATCATGTTTATTACTTACTGTATGTGTTACTGTGACTTTCTCTTAAGTGAAAGGCAGAAATATAAACCTTATCTAATGAGAACAGGGGGAAAATTTACCCATAAGGCTCCTGCCGGAGTTGCTGGGACTTCCCTAATGTTGTACATTTCAGTTGACAAGGAGACACATTAGCCCAGAGAACCAGTTAACATTGTGAAAACCTGGTAACCTAACTCTTTGGTAACAACTTTTTTTTACTTTTGACGACATCATGAGAAATAAAAAGAAAAAAAAACAAGATGTAATGTGATCTAATCACAACTCTGTATTTCATTCTTTATTGAATCATTTTGAAGGAGGCTCCATTTTTCTAAGATAAACAAAGTAAACTTTCACTTTTCTTTCCAAACAGTAATGCAGAATATGACTCAGTTATAAGTGTTCACTGCAGTGGTTCAACTGCATTAATATTAGAAAAAAAAAAACCAATCCTGAAAGCATTACTGTCTGCTCTTTTTACTGTCTCGGGGGAGTCATCAATGACAATTCCTCCGTTTGCAAGTTTCACTGAAAGGACAAAATCACTCAATTCCCTTGGAGCTCCAAACACACAAAACAACAAAATGTGCACTACCCTGGAATAGAAGGCATGTTGGGGATGCACAGTGTATGCTGTTGTACACCTTTCTACAAATAAACCCAAAGAATTAAAAACTCTATCTACAAAAAGAAATAGCTGGTGTATTTAATTTTATCCTAAATAATACGTAAACATCACTGGAAACCCCCCCCCCAACATATGTTTACACCACTATTTGCCCAGTTACACTGCCTAGTGCCCAGTAGTCCATCAGGTTCATTATACAGTGATTAGAAACCCAAATACCCCTGCCCCCACTTTCATGGTCCTGTCAACAATGCAAGTGATTTGGTGTAGATTTCCTCTATCAGGTTTATCAAGTGTAATGGGTGACTCCTTTATCTTAAAAACATATCAACTAGAAAGGTATTTCAGTATTATTCAACCCTCAGGTAACATGCTACACAGACAGAACATGAAACAAATATTAAAACTCCATTATGGAGTAGGGACAGACTGAGCCTTACAAGGGCTCTCTAGAATTATTCCAGATAAGCTAAAATGGTGGTCGCTGGGTAACTATCTGTAGTAGTAAGAACTGTGGGTAATTTCATTGGCCTACAGAAATTCTATAAGGAGATGAAAGATAGGGGTCAATATATGACATTGCCTCCAAACAGACATATATAGATATAGATATAAAAAAAACGGCAATACATTATTTAAATGAATTATGTATTTCAATCTGCAGTAGTTCCAACATCAAACCAAACAAAAAAATCCTGAATGCATTTTTGTCTGGCTTTTTAACTATCTCAAGGGTATCATCAACCTGAATTCTCTTGTGTGCAACTTTTTACAGATCCTAAACTGACAGGAACATTCAGTCCCCTGGGAATCTCAGATACAGATAAGAAAGAAAGATGTGTACTTTCCTTGCTTTGGCATGTTCTTCTTTACACCTTGGAAATATATGCTGCCGCGCAGCTTTCTACAAATAATACAGAAGAAGATCTGCAACATGGAAACTTGCACCTTTACGTTACCTCAAACAATCATATTTAGTTATAGGGAAAAGGTAGGTATAGATGGTGGTATTTGATCCATGCCTGAAAAAAATGCAGTTAAAACCCATATCTGTAAATATTTAACTATAACAATGGCAATATAGTTGGTATTGGGTTTAGAAGCATGACATGCCTTTCCTATACCTAGGCTGGCACATACTGTATGTTACTTCCATAGCTCTACTCTCAAGGATGAACCTTTGTGGAGTGTGGGGGGCCTTGTTAGGTGCGATCCATTTTTATGTGTGTGTGTGTGTGGGGGGGGGGGGGTCCATATAACATCAACTCAGGGATCTTCCAAACACTGGCAGCAAACGCCTGATTTTAGGAAATACACAGTAGGCTTTTATGTGGCTATTTTGCTGCAAGCAAGCTTTTAGGCATTGTATATCATGTTTAGTGTGGTTTAGCTGTAGCTGTGTTAGAACAAGGATTACATTTGTTACACGTCGCTTTTAATCTAAGGTGCGTGAAAGCCACTTTCTCACATAAAAATGATTTTCATTTGCGAATGCACTACAAGGATGGTAGCTTTCGAAAATGTAATAAATGAAAATGTGCTTGTTTTGCAGCTTGTGCGTTTTTTTGTTTTTTTATCCAGAAAACCACTGTACTTATAAAAATGCAGCTTGCCTAATGGGCAGCACTACTGTTTTTTTTTTTTTAAATTTAGTACAGAAATTGTTTTATTTTTCATTTTAAGGAAGCGCTAGTGTTGCACTCCAAATTCTTTTGAAAAAATTTCAGTCAAGGTATCCTGGGGCATGTACAGTAATTTACTTATCCTTACTGCTTTATGCCAAGCTATGATTCACCAAGGGCCTTATTGACTAAAGGCCGAATAGTTACATGTAGCTCTAATTTGGGTGACTACGATAGTTGCAATCTTATGGAGCAGTTTCCATTACTTGGCATGCGCGTGCACAGGTACTTTGACTATTGAAGAAGCCACGAGTGGAAGGAATTTGTACAGATGTAATGCTCTAAAATTCACAAATTTTACTTTGCCACATCATAGTGGTGAATTGGGAGTTGGTGGCAGGGTTCTGATGTTTCTGATTTCTTCAAAATTGACAATGGTGACTGTGACTAAACGACAACGTGACATAGGGACTAGGGGACATAGAAACAGATGTATTATTCACTTATATACAGTTAGGGATATGGTGAGGTTAACATCACTGCACTTCACTGGAGGAATTCACATCAATTTGCATGGCTTTGCGACCTGTTTCTATTTGACTGACTACACCACACAACGCATCCAACAGCGTTCGTCATTGTCCACATGTTCGACAAGTCTATCCGTTGCTTCATGAGTAAGGAGAAGTGAACTTACGACTATTTTGGCGATGCGAAGTGAATTCTAGTGGTGATTATGACAGGTGAATTCATCCTTTAGTCAATTATATTCCAAGTTTTGGGTAAGTTAGGCCCTAAAGATAGCATTCATGTAAAAGTTAATAAGGAGAAAAGATCCTACAATTTCATAAGCAATCCGACAAGATTTCTATTATTATTGTATAATAAGATTTCTCATATATTTACTGGAACCTCCACTTCTTCTAGTTTGATATGCATGCTTCTAAATATAATATAATCCGGAACCCAATTTGCCATTTAGATGCCAAGTTAAAGTGCACCTGTCAAATCAAAACACTAATACTAATTTAGGTTGTACTAATGAAATAAATGTTTTTGTAAATATCAGTGTATTTTAAAAAATGTACCTTTATACAGTGTTTCTCTCTGTCATCTTCCCTGTCAGCCTGACTTTTCTTTCCCAAGTTGGGTGGGCAGGGCTAAATTAATGATTGATATTATAGCTCCTCCAATCAGATCTCTGCTAGATCCTGATTTATAGGATCTCATTGGAGGAGCTATAGGGGGTTATTCCCTAAGGTGCGAATTCGACTGTCGAATTCTCAAACAGCGGATTCCCATAGCAAATCCGCTACAATTTCCCCATTGCAAAGTCATGACAATTATTTAATGTTAAGATTGTGACAATTTTCCCATAATAAAGTCACGACTGCAAAAGTACTCTCATTATAAAGACGCGACTGCGACAGTAGCAGCTTATTGCGACTGTCTTTATCTGGCAAATTCGCACCTATGCGCAACAATTCAGACTTTAGTGACTAACCCCCATAATGTCAATCATCATTTAGCCACACCCAACCCGACTCGGGAAAGAAAAGTCAGGCTGACAGGGGAGATGGACAGAGAGAAACACTATATAAAGGTACATTTTCTTAAATACATAAATATTTACAAAAATGTTTATTTCATTAGTAGAACCTAATTTAATATTAGATTTGAGGTGACAGGTGCACTTTATATTCTGCATGTATAGAACATTGCTTCCCTAAATAAGCCCAAGTCGTCACTAAACCTAGTTGCATGTTATGCAGTTTTGTTTATACCGTAACGGAGTATAGAATGTACATTTTGTTTTTAATGTTCTACCTGTTATTTTGTTTTAAATAAGATTATGTCTTAAATTGGATTAGAAAATAAAAATGAAGAATTAAAATATGCATTATACTAGTGTTGAACACTGCTTTTAACTTTAAATTGTGTAAAAGACAGGAAAGTGTTGTGACGCAGGCAACTGGCAGCATTAATATTAACCTGACCACTTTGCAGACCAATGGACAACAAATTATGTCGCTAATAGTATTAGATATATATATTGAATCAGGTGTGAGATCATTTTAAAAATGTATTGATGTAAATGCTTATTTTAAATTTCACAGTCTTTGATTTTCCCACTTGTTACTGCATGACATCTTACTGTGTATTGCTCCCAGTGCTGTACGCTGTATTTCTCATAAGTGTCTGTATTTAAACAGGTGTGTTGACTGGCTTTTAAATGAACGTGGTACATTCTCACCAGGAGGTGATTATTATCTGATAAACTTTATTTCATACCTTTTCATGAGTAAGCACCATCTGCATTACCTCATTACTAAGATTGACTCTATTTCCTTAAAATAATCAGTAGTCGAATAAATGTTTTCAACAGCGGTCAAGGTCATATTCTGTGGAATCTAACAAGGATTCTATGACATAAGATAAGCAAGAAATGCTTTTCAGAGCTCGGGTAGAGGAAAAGCATACTAATTGTGCCAGTATCAAGCTTAGGGGACTGATTTTCCAACTAAGAGAAGCAGTTCACACTGACAAATTGTATTTTTTTTTTTCTCCAACAAAGTTCCCAGTTTAGGAACCCAGAAATAGTATTTTGAAGATGGTTTCTTTTAATGAGGCATCAAGTGGTTTAAAAGCCATCTACATCCACTACACTGGTACTTCCCCCCCCACCCTTCCCGAAAACTCACATTCTAAAGCAATTATCTATACAATGAACATAGTGATATCCATTGCCTCTGGATGACAGGAAAATATTCATTTCTTTCATTTGTTTAATGCAGAGTGAGGTGCCTTCTGGCAATGGAAGACTGTTAGCTCCATCTTAGTAAAATGATAAAATTGCATATGAGACAGGAGGAAAACCTTGCACATTTCACCTAGTCCTGGCAGCAAAACTGAGAAATCTTAATGCGCTGAGCGTTCCTGCAGTGTGAGCATGGTTTCTTTAGAAATAATTAGAATGGAAACCCCTTTTAATTTTCCTCTTAGAGATATGGTTCCTAAGAGGGAACATATACTTTTTACCTCCTCTGCTACCTTGTCCAGTGAATTGTCCTAACCCTTGTTGCCTCCCCTTTCTTAACCTCAACCTTCTTAACCTTTGTTCTATACTCCCTGGCTTGTGGTGCATGGGATGTTTCCAATCTGTAATCCTAGCATCCGGAACCTGTACATTTATCTCTATGTTATGATTTATAGGTTAAAGAACAACTGAAGCACCACATCTAAGATATCATCCTGTGCACTTTGGGAAAATATTATTTTTATGCATATTTATGTGTGAAGGTCATAGGTACACTGCACCTCTTGTTTTCATGAACATCTCATAAGATTCAATGGCTGAGTGTTAAATGACTTAAATGGCTCTGGAAATCAACCATTCAAGGAGCATTAAAATAGTTATACTGGCAAGGAGACAACTGTTCTACCTCAACTCACCAGTAATAGTCTGGCTAAATATTTTTAACAATAAAATCAACTGCCTATCTATCAGTGAGGGCATAACACATATTTAGAACTCTTTACACATTATTAAAGTGTAATAGAGTTACTTGAGGTAATAAACAGACGGCTGTGGCTGACAGGTGCATTAATAATAATAATATACGCTCATCTCTCAGATGTAGTTTTGGGTTGCTGAATCAAGTGCTCTGGAATTTCAGTGTTCCTCCCACTACATGGAATGATTTCAGTATAAAAAGTGAGGCGGCACATCTAATATCCAGATAAAAGTGAACTCTTTATTTCAACTCATTTAAAAAGACAGTAGACAGCCTCAAATCCCACACCTTACGTGTTTCATGCCATAGGGCGCTTAATCATAGACCATAGTCTATGATTAAGCGCCCTATGGCATAAAATGCATAAGATGTGGGATTAAGCGCCCTATGATGTGAAACGCGTCAGATGTGGGATTCGAGGCTGTCTACTGTCTTTTTTTAATGATTTGAAATAAAGAGTATGCTTTTATCTGAATATTGGATGTGCCAGATCACTTTTAGTATTACAATAGAGTTACTCCCCGGGACGGAAGCTGAGGAAATTCTCATCAGCAATTGCTGTACAGGAGATTGGACTATCATTCAGCAATCCGCAACCCCAGCTTCTATTTTCATCAAAGAATACCAAAAAGAGTGACAGATTGAACCACCTCGCTTCAAACAAATCCAAAGACCAAACAGTGTTTGAAAATAACCCGAGGAAACATTATAGAAAATGCTTTACTTGACATTTAAAGAGAGGAAAAATGCATGGCAAATGGGAACAACGAAATTAATATGAAAAAAATAAAAGAGAGAGACCAGCATCACTAGAAAGTGTGCACAGGCTTCCACATATCACATGTCATTTATAAAGAGTTAAACATCGAAAACAGAGGCAGATTTAGAGCACGGACGTGTTTAATGCCATCATCAAGTGTTGCCAACAATGTCAGTAGGTGCTATTGAAGGATGAAACTCTCTCTGTTCCTGAGGAAATGCACAAACTAACAAATGTAAACGTTGTTAAACTTCATAAATGTTTTAAGTGCTACCTTAAAAAGTAGTGTCCTTATTAGCAGCACATATCTTTCCCATACCCAGAAACAGCCGCTTCCCCAAAAAAATGCATGATGGGAAGACTGGAAACAGTGGCTCAGCTATTTTATGATGATGTCCACTTTGCAACTGTAGGTAGCAGCCCTTTCACTTTTGCCTAATCCTAGCAATAGCAATTAATTACACCTGGTTTAAAACACAAATTACCCTTCACTCTCGAAATTGCTACAGCCTCTAATGATGTCTTCTAAGACACATCAGGTACTAACCTTTTCCTCCAGGACACCTCTGTTCTATTACTTTAATCACTGGCACTTTGTGGACATGGTATTCACCTAGAGCAGGGGTCGGCAATCTTTGCAGAGGAGGGAGCCATTTCTGTCCCTCCTCCACCATTGCAAATTGCTCCTGGAGCCGCAAAGGGGAAGGAGCGTGTATGGTCCCGATCACATGACCTTTGACGTCCCATCACAAGAGACGTCAAAGGTCATGGGCAGGTGGGAGGGCAGCTAGCTCGGAGCCGCCCAACGTGGCCAAAAAGCCAAATGGGGCTCGCAAGCCATGGTTTGCCGACAGCTAACCTAGAGGGTTCCATTCTCCACACCTTAATGTGCACCGTGTTTCCCTGAAAAGTAGAAAGGGTCTTATATTAATTTTTGCACCTAAAGATGGTTTAGTTCCCTTTACTAGTGCTATTTTACTACTGATTTCTTAAGAAAAACAAAATAATCATGTCTAGAGATTTAATTTTTGATGATATATTAATCTCTGAATAGAGCAAGAAAACTAACTAATGTAAATAGCTAAAGGTTGATATTAAATATAAATTATTCATACACATTCATGCAAATTTACTAAAGTCGAAAACCTTATCGCTGTTTTTGACAATTATTGGTGAATTTGGGTAATTTCGCGTTAGCTATTTATCAAGCTGCGATGTTTATATTATCATGGCAAAGTACGCAGTAAGTTTATCGATATCAATATCGCTTAACGTTATATAGCATTGACGGATTTAATTGTAAATTTAAATGTAAAAGATAACTTTTCGATATACACTCACCGGCCACTTTATTAGGTACACCTGTCCAACTGCTCGTTGACACTTAA
>WMED01018760.1:0-12611 GCA_019650415.1 Pipa parva | reverse complement strand
GGTCCAACCCGTTACTAGCATGGTGTACCTAATAAAGTGGCCGGTGAGTGTATATTAACATCACAATTAAGGGTGTTTTCTTTATTTCTTATCACATCTAATTGGTACGTTTTGGGACTACATCACACCACTTTAAGTATTTTTGATAAGGCACTTAGTGCCTTTTTGTTTTGCGCTTTTCTCGCAGTTTTCCATGTTGTCGTTTGAGAAGTGTTTGTGAAGAACACTTATTATTGAGAAGGCTGCAATCAACTCTCACTTTTTTGGACTTTTCATCATCAAATTTTTTTTTGGACAGTCACATTGGACTTTTTTTGGGTTAAGGTTCAATTTTCCTTTTTAAACAATTTTCACAGAAATATCACCTTTTTAGCGCCCCCCCTTTGTTCATATACACTTGTCATTTCTTCCAGAATAGTTATCAGCTTTGGCACAGATGCATCTGAATGGGCAGGTTGCAAAAAAAATGTCAAAGGTGAATTTCTCAGTGCACACAGTATAAGCATCCTGTGTAGTTCCTGAGAAGAGATAACTCTAGCTTAGATGTTGAAATTGAGTGCAGTAGAATGCAGGAGCTATAAGATCAGGAAAGCAGATAATCTTGACCTCACTGAAGATTCACGATGTGTCAAACCTAAAAAGATGGAGCACCTTAACTAAGGCTGCATTCAGGCAGTGTTGGGAGACCTTAAGGGAGACCTCTTAGATGAGGTGTTCTCGATTAGGCTTCATGGCATGAAGTAGCATGAAGTGTGTGATAACTGTATGTACTGCTCTGTGGTGCTGATAAAATGTGTGAATATTATTATTTAATACAGTTATGCAAAAGATTCTGTCAGAGACATTGCATATTACTTTTCTTAGCAACTAGTCTGGAAAAAGTTCTGGATTGTAAACCCCTTTTTTAATCCTCACTTGCACAGCAAAACTACATTTCAGAGAACTCGACAACCCAAAGCAGCCTTGTCAACCTTGAGAATTCTAACTGTAAAACACAGCATGTAACCTGGGTCTTAAACCAGGTCATTTTCCTTGGACTGAATTCAATGTCTAGTTGAAGTGTTCATTTGATATGATGTGTGCGGGGTGGGGTGTGATTTCTGATGGCAGAACTTCATAAAATCAAGCATCCAGCCATGAAATCTCCATTGACAGACATTTGCAGCCAAGTGAGGCATACTGAAGATCTCAGTGCTTTTCAATGTAGCACTTTCATAGAATACCATCTTTCCAACAGGTCAGTTCATCGAATCACTACTATAGCTCTGTATGCGGTTATTATTGTGAAGTAAAAATGTCCATGATCAACCTCACACATGCTCATAGAATGAGACCAGAAGAATGCAAAATGTCAGAAGAATGCAAAACATTTGTCTTTTATTGGTTGTCCACTAAATTCCAAACTGCCTCTGAAATGAACAGTAGTTTAAATATTATTCACTGGCAACTTCATGGATTTGGGTATTCATGGCTAAGCAATGCCAAACATCAAATGTAGAGGTATAAAGCAAGATATTCTAAGCAGAAAATACATTCTGTGGAGAGATGAATCACGTTTCACTATCTGGTAGACTGAATGATGTATCTGGTCTTAACGAATTCCTGTAAAATGTTTCCAGACAATTGCATTCCGCCCAATGTAAATATGAAAAGAACAAAGATCTGGACAGAGCTTAGAAAGCAAGGACATCAAAATGCATCAAAACAAGTGTTATCTCAAGATTTGTGTGTTAATCCTGCAGATAACACCCCCAGCAAGGATGCTACTATGGGAGTGATAATTCTATAGAAATTAAGATGCCAAATACACATAACATTTGTACAAAATACAAATAAACTATTTCTGGATAAAAAAAACAAAACAAAACAAAACAGAACATCCAGTATTATAACAATAGTCATGTTTAACACCATTTTGGATCAGGCATTAAAAACTGGTAATATTAGCTACAACTTCTTCAGTGAATAGTCCTATGCTTTAATGTTGGTAAATATTGGTAAACAGGATACTGATTACCAGTATCTTTATTTGGTGATGCCTTGATGAAATGTAAATAAAGCTTAACACATAATTTAAAAATGAACATGTGCAATTGGTTTTATTTAGTGAATTATCTTCTCAGGATATACTATTTTCACTTACTAATAAATGTGCCCTAATGAAAAATAGTATTAGTAAATGATAAAATGGTTGATAGAGTGATATGAATCAAGACACAGGAAAAACTTCCAGTAGGTCTAGGCCTTCTTGGAGTTTCAAACTGCAACATCATTGGTGTCATTGAGGATAGCAGGGGCGGTTCTGGCCCTATTGATGCCCTGGGCGAATCGCCCCTTAAACTCCCCCCCATGCCCCCACACCTGCCCTGCGACAGCCCCCTGTGCACTGCGCCCCCCACTCACCTCCTACAGCATTGCACCTCCTCTAAGTGCTTCTCCACAATGAGGTAAGTTGAATGCAACGGCGCTTCTAAGATCCTTCGGGTCTTCCCAGCAGCTACTGAATAAGGCCGACAAGACCCGAAGCAGCCAAGGAGCGCCGTCGCATTCAACTTACCTCATTGTGGAGAAGCGTTTAGAGGAGGTGATCGCTGGAACGCTAGAGGAGACGAGTTTATCTATTGGCAATGTGGGCTTCAGCGCCCATCAAATAGATTGAGCCCTGGGCAGTCGCCTACATCGCCCATCGGTAGAACTGGCTCTGGAGGATAGTGTAAAGAATGTAAAGGTTTAAACCACAAAAAAGTGGCCAGTGGCCCCTGATCTCTTGTTTTCTGGGGGGCCCTGATCTCTTGTATCCTGCTGGGCACATGCACTCAGTCCAACACTGTATGAGTCTGCAGATACAACATGGTAGGGATACCACTTTGTCTTCAGTAACTACTTTCTATCTGCTGCTGAAGTAAAACTACCACCAACCTGTTCAAATGATACTTTTCAGTATCAGGAGAGCTGTAACATTCCAAAACTGCTGCAGATACCATAAACAGCGCTAATGAAAACACCATGTTATATAATTTATTGTTACAACATGTATTTAAATCCAAGCAACGCTCACACAATAGAAGGCAGACTGCTGTAAACACTAATGCATACAAGCTGACACATGCTTATTTATTAGTGCATCATGTTTAAGGGTTTCTGACATTTTTTACTACATAAAATAATCTGTTCTTCAGATGCGGCTGCGGAGGTTGGGTATATCAACAATGAATTGTTTGTATTGTTTAAATCTTTCTTCTATCATTTATAGCAATCGAGTATGACACAAATACATCAAGCTTAGTTTAGGATGAACAGATGTCTGGGTTAGAGTGCTGCTCTGGAAATACGTAAGATGCATTGAATAGTGTAATGTACTGGGTGGGTCCCATTTTCTGGAGAACATGCTTGTTGCAGACAGTGTTTTCTTAAAGAACCAGTAGCATCAAGAAAATAAAAATTCCAATTTGAATTGGCGTTGGCGGTAATTTAAAAACAGCACTTACACAAATTCATGAATTTTATTGCTTTTTGTCTATTGGTATCTTTACTGATAGCAGCCATGTAGCTAAACAGATCTCAACCATTCCCATTGTTTCTATGGTAGTTTAGATAATAGATATTCAGAAAGGAGACATTTTAAGGCTAGGTTCACTATGCACAGCACATAATTTGCTAGTTTGAAAAAAAAAAAATACGGCTCAATGAATCCCAATAGTACTCAGACAGTTCTGGACACACTAGCGTATGATGCACATACACTGGTTCCAGAGCGCCGTGTGTCACATTTTGTCCGGCATATTATACACTGTGCCCAAAATGTGACCACACAGGAAGTGATATGAACACCGAGGGAACGTTCACACTGTCGCTGGTAAGTTCAAAAGAAAAAGACACTAGGTCAGTGTTTCTCAACCTTCCTGGGGTGGTGACCCCCGGCGCTGACATCACCGCACCGCGCGTGATGATGCTTTGGCCGAACGTCATCAGGTACGTGCGTCACGTGGTGACGTTCGGCCGAAACATCATCACATACGCACGTCACATGGTGATGTTTTTGGCCGAAGTCACCCCCAGGAACCCTTATAAGAAGGGTTCCTGCAGGTGCTTCCGGGTGCTGCAGCGATTCTCGACCCCCGCCGGGGTCGCAACCCACAGGTTGAGAACCGCTGCACTAGGTGTATTTTTCTTTTTTCTTCACACTAGCGCATTATGTGCTGAGCATAATCCGCTAGTGTGAACCTAGCCTAAAGCTAAATATCAGACTTTATAGACACAATTTAGAATTTTTGGAAGCACAGACAGAACATAAAGTAACTATAAATGCATTTTGAGGCATTCTCATTCTTAATTATGACAAAAAAAAAATTTGTGTTTACCATAAAATGACTTACTTACTGTTAACTACCATAAAGCACATAAGAAATGAAAAATAAATTTTCTTTAATTCTGAGCTGTAAAAATAGAAAAGTATGTCGACCACTGGACGCTGGAGAAACGGGTTTTTTTTAATTATTATTACGCTAGTAAAAAAGCTTTTATCACAATGTAAAAAAAGTAACTTTTTTACATCTGCAACAAGCTGTAAACGAATCGATCTGTTTAATCAGTGCAGTCTTGTAAGATTAGCACATTGCTTTCAATAAGAGCCAATTAAATGGTCTGACTCTTCCTGTAAGTGTAATTTCCACAGCTTTGGATGTTTATAGGCGCAGAAAGCAAAGGTGTAATCTTCTTCTTTTATGTTTAAGTGTCGTTGTGTTGTTCTGAGCTGTTCATTTGCTAACATTTCATTCATCCAGTGCTATTCATATGGTTAGGACTTAGGCAATATGCGGAACCAGCAGTATACATCTGTGCATATTCAGTGTCTCTTAAAAGTAAATCCTGCTTATTACACTCACTATTTGAGTGTTGTGATGTTGCTTTTTATAGTTCAGATATAGAATAGCCATGGTCCTTGTACAATCTGTCAGGTGAAGGCAAAACAATGCAACAGGATTATCAAAGACAGTGACCATCCTTATGGGTGCTAGAGTTAGTCCCCTGGTGAAAGTCAAAAGAGGAAGTTAAGTGGAGAAAATGAGCAGGTCAAGATAAGAGAGGGGTCATCAATATGACAGTTAAAGTCTCCCATAATGAGTGTGTGGCTGTCATTAGAAGAAAAAAAGGTTATCCAAGATTCAAAATCAGATAGAAAAGCAGCAGGCGGCCTGTATATAACAGCCACACGTAAGGGTAGGAGATAGAAGAGCTGGACAGCATGAATGTCAAAGGAAGTGAAAACAAAGAAGTCAGTGATAACGATACATTTGAAACGACATCTGGAGGCAAGGAAGAGTCCAACTGTCCCCCACCCACCCACAACCCACAGAGCATGGAGTGTGGGAGAAATAGAGGCCTCAGTTGCAGCATCATGAGGGGAGAGCCAGGTTTCAGTTAGTGCTAATAGGCGAAGGAAAAACAGATCGTGAATTGAAGTGAATTTGCTAGTTATAGAGCGTGCATTAAGGAGAGAGCAGGAAAAGGGAAGGGAGGAAGTCGGGAGAATGGGAATTAGAATAAGGTTAGATGGTTAAGATGTATGGGAGGGAAAGGCAGGGGGAGAAGGGAGCGAACGAATGCAAACGGGCATACAACAGGGACCAGGATTAGGGGAGATATCCACCTGCAGCAGAGAAAAAAGAGAGAGTATGTGGGAAAAGTTTTAAATGGAGAATGCCTAGACTGGAGGAGGAGAAGGGTGAACTATTATGTAGCAATGAGAAAAGGGAATAGTGGGCAGCATGGGTAGATGAGAGAAGTGAAGGAGAAATATGTACAGAGTATGGTAAATCAGGGGGTGGGGGGGTTAAAGGAATGTATGATCTTAGGGAGCACTGAGTACACAGATCACAGTATAACAGACAGGCAGGGAGTAAATACATAGCGGGACAAGGTGCAATACAAAATTCAAAGCAAGGACAGTTCAAAATTGTACATGCAGTTTGTAGTGTTCAGTTCCCTTCTGGTCCACTTTTGTTTAAATTCTGTTTTAATTCAGGTGTAGCACTTAAACAAACTGGCACAAAGCTGACCAAGGCCAGCAAGCTAACCCAATGCTCTCAATTAATACTTAAACTGACTGAGGTCTAATTAACTTCAATTGAATTACAATATCAACAGGTGTTTGGAAGGGGCAGAGTTACCAAGGCAAATGCCTCTCTCACAGATACAGAGGACTATGGGGAAATGAAAGCTGTAAAGATAACAATATAACCTTTGATTTTTGCTTCCCACAATGAAAGATTTTGTAAAGATGTTCAGATTAGCAGAAAAGGCAGAGTAAGACCAGGGAACGTGTATACCTGTAAGAGAGGAGAGAATAGGATTTAGCCAGATTGAAGATGATGATGATTGATGGTGATATTCAATAGATAAAGATGACCATTCTGATAAGGAAACAAGAATAATAAAAGAAAACTTCTGATTGGTTTTTATAGGCTTTTCGACAGCAAACCATTTTTATGCCAATTAATGTGTCTAGTAACTAGACTTACCAGTCACAATCAATGGAAAATGTTTACGAGTGTGCAGTTTAAGGCCAGGTTCACACTAGTGTAAATACGCCAGCGCATTTTATAAAAGTGCGTCCTGAAAATACCCTGGCAAATTCAGCCTGGCGTATATTCACAATGCACTTTTCTATTGTATTTATCTGAAGCAGGACGAACGCTCCCTCAGCGTTCGCAGCTCCTCCTATCTGGCCGCATTCTTTGCATCATGTTCATACACCCATGGAATATGCAACAGCAATCGTTCACACGTCTGCATTAGTGTTTAGTGCTAGTGTGGCTGGAACAGGTAAGTTGCATATCGATTCGCGGCACATGTTTTTGTGTTTTTTCATGCGCAGTGCAGGGGTCGGAAAACTTTTCTATCAAAAGAGCCACTTTACCCTCAATTCCACTAGAGAACAGTAGTCTGGAGCTGCAAAACATAACAGCTTAGAAACTTTTAAAATTTTTAATATTTTAATTTTACCTGTTACAACATCAGTATACAACAAATGGAAGAAAATAATAACAAAAATAAAATATACAAATCAAAATTACATTTGATAAATAACCTTTTTTCATTTGTCAATCAAAGCAGAAGGGAACCACAACATGGAGGCTGAAGTGTCTCATGTGGCTCCGGAGCCGTGGTTTGCCTACCCCTGTGCTAGTGCATTTACGTCAGTGGGAACCTGGCCTAAAAGAAATGATATAGGTGGAAAATCCATAAAACTTTTTGTCTGTACAAAATTGATTCCTCTTTCACTGGGGATAATTTTCAAAAACCTATCATCTGTGCCAGCATTTGCTTGTATACATCCTGGCAGGATTTATTAACTAAATGGGTAATTCAGCATAGTCTGAACTTACCCTCCGATGCTTTGCCTCTTTTTGCACACACTGTTATGCGCTCGCTGATGTGCTGCGCACAGACATCAACAAACGCTTTAAAGGGATTCCAGTCTCGTGAGGTGACTCAAGTTGAGCCTCGTGAGCCTCACCGAGACTGGAATCCCTTTAAAGCGTTCGCTGATATCCGCGCACAGCACATCAGCCAGCGCATAACTGTGTGTGCGAAAAGAGGCGAAGGATTGGAGGGTAAGTTCGGACTATGCTGAATTACCCCCTAAGCCTCTTAAAGGAGTGGTTTAGTAAGATTAACTTTGGCTGTCCTTCTAATCAATACAATGTCAGCGGTAGCTGCCCATATAAATATAATTTCCCATACAATATAAATTCCATAACCTATTAACTACTAGTCATGTCCTACAAGTATATTCCATCAATCTTTTCAAGAACAAACAATATCTAATTTGCAGTTTTTGTGAATGTTTTAAATATTTTTTCATTATTTCTTCTTTATTTCAGGCTATTAAGGTTCTGAATTTGAAATAGTTTTTTGCTGCAGATTTTTAAAATATGGCATTGATGATATTAGATGCTGAATACATACTTCAGATGACACAATCACTTTTGAAAATGCTGTCTAAATAAAGCTATATCATAATCCCATCTAAATCTATATCATTTAAAAAAAAATGATTTATACCAGACAATTGTTGCCGTTTTTTGGTGAGATCCACTTTTTCAAATTAAAATAAGGCTTCACTTAAATGAACATGTTATTTATTAGTTTTATCAAACCAAAGAACTGTTCAAAATGAAAACCTCTCTGATAAATGTTACATAACGGTTGATCTTTTGCCTCTAGCAGCTACGTAAACGTTTTCGTCTTCTCACAAAATGAAAAAGGAGTTACTTAATGGTTTATTTCTGCTTAGCCATATCTGCTTAATGTTCAGATTCCTAACCAATGCTTGTGTCAGTGATCAGGGCAGACCACACACTTTGGTAACTTTGGATGTTGCTGCTGGGTTTAGAAGACTGACGGGACCACAATAATAGGCATTGATTGATCCATACTTTGAAATGGTCAATGAAATGTCAAGTTCTGTAAATGAAATTGAAAAACGTAAAATTAGCTGGTGTTTCCCAAATCAAACAGCCTTTACAACATTCATTTTATAGAAAATATTGATTGTAAATTAATTATAGGGCTGCCAATAGAGCACTAAGGTCCATTATATATTATTCTAGATTGCAGATAAATAAATATTTATGTATCTTCTATCACAGGTTTCAAATAAAGGTTACACTAAATACATAACAGCAATTATATTAACTTTGGAGTAACTTTGGTTTTTGTTTGTTTTTTGACTTTGCTTTAATATATATTTTTTGGCTTGTCTTGCTTTATTTTTTTGTTGCTAAAAGTAACTGAGATATAACTTAATTCATGGCTTTGTTGTTTTATTTATAATTTTAATTTTTTTTCATTCATTTTCTGTACAAGCCCTAACTATCATTTTCCTCATCTGTACTTATCTAAGCAGATGGTTGCTAGGTTAACTTTATCCTAGCAACCAAAACCCCATTTAAAAGTGGACATGAACCATTAAGTATAAATTAAAATGTAAAATACAATAAAAAAAAAAAACTTTTAAAAATGAGTTTTAAAAAAAAATTTGAAGAAATGGGCACAAATAACAATTACAATATGATAAAATTTCATTCCAAGATGGAGAACTCCGTTAAGGAAGATAAAAATAAAAAAAACATAACATCATACTGAATTTTTAAACATTATGAAAAAATTAAAAACTATAACATTAAACTGAATAAAAAAATACAACAAAAAGGAAACTGGAACTAAAGGCTGAGAAAGATTAGGACAGACCAAATGTTATTCTGGGTTTATTATACTGACTGAAAGGTGCACCAACCCTATAACAGTGAAGATTGATGCATTTATATTTGCCCTTGGAGCTAAACACCTTTAAATTATTGGTAAACTTTCTTTCTTGGAACTTAGGGGGGTTATTCACTAAGGTGCGAATTCGACTGTCAAATTCACAAACAGCGGATTCCCATTGTAAAGCCGCAACAATTTTTTTAAAGTTAAGATAGTGACAATTTTCCCATAATAAAGATGCAACTGCAACAGTAGCAGCCTATTGCGACTGTCTTTATCTGGCGAATTCACACTTAAATGCAACAATTCGGACTTTAGTGAATAACCCCCAAATAAATCCAAGCACATGCTCAGCTTGTATTTCTTAGAGACCGAGGCAAAATAAGTTGATTAGAAAGTATGGTTACATCTGTCAAATCAATATAACTTTGAATCCAAATCATGTGAACTGTGTATTATTATTTGATCATATTTTAACCTTCATTGTCTAAAAGACAGCTGTGTCTGTAGTTTTTTCGGGTTTTTTATATTGCAACTAACTATACTTCTTTCCCACATTGCAGGGCTGGTTGCTAATGCACTTTACTAAAGTTTAATGAATGTTACTGTGAATTACAGTGCTGTCTAGCTATGTAGTGTACAGCCAAACTATATTCCTATATCAGCCTTGCATCATTGGTATTTTATAATTGTTGGCTTCAAGGGATGTTGTTATCAGAGCCTCTATTTATCAAAAATGATAAAATATGCAGGAGGTAGGCTATGTATCTGCACAGTGCATGATTATCTGTACTAACAATCACTCACCACACCGTGGGCTTATTCTTCAAAGTGCAAATTCAACTGCCAAAGTAGATTTTTGTGATTTCGGGTTCCTGCGCACAAATTCACTACTACTTATTAGAAAATAAACTAAAAGCATCCAGCCATGTTTATACAATCCCCACACAGGCTCATTGTTTTCTATGGATCTTTAAACCTAAGTAAGTGCCCTAGAAATAAAGATTTGCAAAGTTAAATATAATTTGTAGATTCATTCAGAATTTATGTTAGCATATGTTGAAAATATATACATTTAAAAAGGTATATTTGCTGGCAATGTTTTAAATAGTTTTTTTTTTTAATATTCAATTCATCTTTTAATGTATTTTTGTGATATTTCCAAGCTCAGTAATCCTTCTAAGGGCAAAATTTAATAAACGTGGAAAAGCCCGATTTCGCTTTTCCGACTCTATTCTCGCAAGATCTTGGAAGATTCTCGCAGTAAATATCGCAAGATTTTTTTCGATCGATATTTTCTATCTCGATTTTTTGATAGAAAGGTAGCCATACTACTAACTGAAAGTACGGTTACCTTTCCATTGAAAAACTTGATCGAAAAACTTCGGTCGGCAAATATCGATCAAAAATAAAAAAGGGATTTTTACCGCATGATCAGCCAAGATGTTCTTGGGATTAAACTTGGAAAAGTGAAATCAGGATTTTCTGAGTTTATAAAATTTTACCTTTTGAACTTATTATAAAGTACATGCATGTTGATATTCCTAGGTGGAAAAAACAGGGAAATTAGGCTATGTACCCATTGGCTAAAGCACGGCCTACCTTGAACTGAGACAATCTCTTCCTTAGTCTTCCTTAGTGCTGGATTGGTCAAAATGTGTTACTGTACTAAACTGGTACCATAATCAGGAGAACAACATGAAGTATAGTTCAGTGGATGAAAGATTACTAAATACACTGCAGGGCAACATACCTATGCAATGGAGTTTTACGTTTGGATTCATTGTTACATAAACTGACAAAGGAAAGAAATTTATTCAGATAATAATGATTGGGAATGCGAGCAGAAAACCAATATGTGACCATCATGTAATTGACTTATTACACATAACATGTATCGTCCTTTGTCAGGTTTCCTAACATGTCCAATGGTATTAATTTGTGAAGGCCATTTTCCTGAGGGTCTATGCATAGCAGTACCTCTTTCAGAAGTCAGCTTTAAAAATCACAGTGATATATTGAAGTCAGTGAGGCAACCAACTGTAAATGAAATACTTCTCTCACAGTAGTTTAGCTATCATACTGGCCTTTGTGGGAAACACATGTGCAAACTGAGCAATGTGGCTTATCACTATCAGTCTTTTCCCAGTACATGGGAATTAAGCTCATTGGAATGGATCTGTTAAAGTGATGCATATGTTCTACATTCACTGATAAGATCTTCTTCTGAAGAAATTGCCTACATCATCAACAATCAGCCAGAGCCTTTATTTTGGGCTACAAAAGCTTGACTCAGTAGGATAGGTGTAACAGGGTTTTCAGCACTCCTCTTTATTTTGGATTAGTTTAGTGGTTCAAGTTTAGGTCCTTGGATGTCTCATCTTCACTATTGATAAAAATATTCTAATAAAAGGAAAGTCTGCCCCCTGAAATGCTGACGGTCACTTTTGGTGACAGTTTGAAAAATTTAATAGGGTAATCTCCCCCCCCCCAAAAAAAAAAGATATTTCAAAATTGACCCCAATTTGTTTTTTTTTTTCCTTGTTGGTTAATCAATTAGATGGTCTGTCCCATTCATTATAATGCTGAAAAATGTCAAAATCCCAAAGGTCATTAAAGATCTAGGAGGTATGTAATAATGTGTTATTTAAACACAAGTGGAAAATGTTAAGAAGGAATGTAACTCCAAATTCCAAATTAGAACAAAACCAATGTATTAGTTCATTCTGCCTATTTTATTACATCAGAGTCCAGGAGTAAGTGAGGGGCAGTCCCCATGGGAAAGGTAGATTTCCACAATTCAGTAGTGCCTCTATAATTTTATAATTTCAGGTGCTGTACACTCATTCTCATCAAATAAGCTGAAGACTTCCTTGGGACTAGACAGTAAGCTACATACTTGCTCAGGGCCCTTCTGGAGATCTGCAGGATGCACTGGCAGTTTAGGCTAACCCAGTGGGCGTTTAATTTATTAAAGGCGAAACGATCGATTAAATTCGATCGGTAAAAATTACGAATTTAATAAATTTCCCCCACAATTAGTCAGGTTACCTGAGTAGGATTTATGCTTTATTATTATTATTATTTGGTTTCTAAATTTAATGAAGTTCATTAAAAAAAATCCTTAATGAGAACCTTGTGTAATATGACAGATATGATTTATTTTTTAGGATTACAACTGGAGGAAAATTCTTAGTAATGGTTGTATCTATTCTACTCTATATCGACTGACAAGATAGTTGTTAGGATCTTGGCAGTGAAAGGGGTTAAATTTCAGATTTCCTCTGACCAATCAGATGACCCCACAGGGTTTTTAACTGCTCCACTCCCCCAAGCATTTG
>WMED01018759.1:0-12611 GCA_019650415.1 Pipa parva | reverse complement strand
GGCAGCCATGAATCATGATACGAATCGAATCGTTGTTAAAATGAATCGTTACACCCCTATAAGAATAGATTGCCATATGAACCATGTGATCCACATGCCAGAATAAACAATTAGGTGATGCAGGGATCCTTACACTGTATCTAGTGCTCTCGGCATGTGAATGAACTGCTTATTGTCAACACTTGTATCTTTAAAAAATCTATGATAAGGATAAGCCAGAAGCAATAAATGTAAGGGGTAAATTGCAAGGAGACATGGGAACAGTTAGAGCTGGTGAAAAGGAATTTGCTATTGGTAGAATTAATATCTGGGGAGGATCTTCTTAAGGCTTATTAAAGGAACCATGGGGCAAAAGCTCAGTCATGACGAACTGTCACCTTTCTTTCTTATTTTACTAGATTACTCCAAAGTGTGAAGAAGATACTGCCAAAAGAAAAAAAAGAAATAAAGGTATTGTTGTTAACTGCAGAGTATATGCAAATGAATGTAAATCAGGGGTCTCAAACTCAATTTACCCGGGGGCCACTGGAGGTAGAGTCTGGGTGAGGCTGGGCCGCATCAGGTTTTCCACAAGAAAACAACAGATTAAAAACAATACATGGCCCTGCGGGTCAATCAGCGGCTTTGTGGGGCAATATGCAGCTCTGCTTGGTGATTAGCATCTTTGTGGGGAAATACGTAGGTCTGCGGATCAATGTGCGGCTCTGCAGATCAATGTGTGGGGCACTGTGCGGCTCTGCGGGGCACTGTGAGGCTCTGCGGGGCAATGTGAGGCTCTGCGGGGCAATGTGAAGCTCTGCGGGGTAATATGCGACTTTATTGGCTACCGGCGCATCTGCAATTTTTTAAAAATTATAATTGGGGTAAATTTTATGGCTGGGGGGGGGCAAGCTGGGGACACTGGGGGTATTGCGGGGCCAATGGGGGCTATTGTGGGGTCACTGGGGTGTTTTATTAAATGTATCACACACACACTCAGACACACACAGACACACACACACACAGACAGACACACACAGACACAAACATACACCCCTCCCTCTCTCTACCTACCTTGGCGCCCAGCACAGCACACAGATCACTTCCTGATTTGGGGTGCACAGCTGCTGCTGCTGCTGTTTTTTCTCTTTCTTACACAGCTTTATTGATTTGATTACATTGCCAGTTCAGCCCTGCCAGGGACTCGCGCTCGTTGAAAAATGATCAGACAATACTGGGCCGCAAAACCATTGGTATGTGAGGCAGAGGTGGGGGCCGCAAACTATCGTCCTGCGGGCCGCATTTTGCCTGCGGGCCGCGAGTTTGAGACCCCTGATGTAAAGGGACCAGATGAAGAAAGAAGTGGGGGATGTCAAACTGAACTGTTCTCTTAACTTGCTAGGGCCTTAGTTAATCCAGTAACTGTAGTGCATGTTATTCTTTGGGGACCGGGG
Source organism: Pipa parva (assembly GCA_019650415.1). NCBI lineage: Eukaryota > Metazoa > Chordata > Amphibia > Anura > Pipidae > Pipa > Pipa parva. Next base: position 11,178 of record WMED01018759.1, on the reverse strand, counting down.
ATATATGTCTTAGGAGTTTGAGTGAGTTTATGGCCAGGGTATAGTTGGTGGTACCACAAAGGTGGTACCAAACACGTTAAGCTTTCTGTACTAAAGTGGAAAGCGGTGCCAGGTGTTTTCAAAACGTAGATTTTAATTTTGAAAGAGTTTTTCATTATAAACCAACAATCAACTCTCTAAATGTTTTCAACCAACCCATTCAAAGTGCAGGGACTAGCTTACTGACACCTGTTCATAGTGCAGGGAAAAGCTTACTGACATCTGTTCATAGTGCAGGGACAAGCTTACTGACAGCTGTTCATAGTGCAGGGACAAGCTTACTGACACCCTTTCAGAGCTCAGGGACAAGTTTACTGACACCTGTTCATAGTGCAGGGACAAGTTTACTGACACCTGTTCATAGTGTAGGGACAAGCTTACTGACACCTGTTCAGAGCTCAGGAACAAGTTTATTGACACCTGTTCAAAGTGCAGGGACAACTTACTGACACCTGTTAAAAGTGCAGGGACAAGCTTACTGACACCTGTTAAAAGTGCAGGGACAAGCTTACTGACACCTGTTCATAGTGCAGGGACAAGCTTACTGACACCTGTTCATAGTGCAGGGACAAGCTTACTGACACCTGTTCATAGTGCAGGGACAAGCTTACTGGCACCTGTTCATAGTGCAGGGACAAGCTTACTGACACCTGTTCATAGTGCAGGGACAAGCTTACTGACACCTGTTCATAGTGAAGGGACAAGCTTACTGACACCTGTTCATAGTGCAAGGACAAGCTTACTGACACCTGTTCAGAGTGCAAATACAAGCTAGCTGATACCTGTTCAGAGTGCAAATACAAGCTAGCTGATACCTGTTCAGAGCTCAGGGACAAGCTTGCTGACACCTTCTCATACTGCAGGGACAAGCTTGCTGACACCTGCTCATACTGCAGGGACAAGCTTGCTGACACCTGCTCATAGTGCAGGGACAAGCTTGCTGACACCTGCTCATAGTGCAGGGACAAGCTTGCTGTCACCTGCTCATAGTGCAGGAACAAGCTTACTGACACCTGTTCAGAGCTCAGGAGCAAGCTTACTGACACCTGTTCAGAGCTCAGGAACAAGCTTGCTGACACCTGTTCATAGCTCAGGAACAAGCTTACTGACACCTGTTCATAGTGCAGGGACAAGCTTATTGACACCTGTTCATAGCTCAGGAATAAGCTTACTATATATCTTGTCCCATACTGCCTATACTGTAGCTGGCTATATGGTATTGTCCCTGTATAAATAAAGTATTAAATGGTTTGTGATCATTTAATTGGCTTTACAATTGGATCAACCTTGTTGAATTTAGCATTTAACCAGGGTATATGGCTTATATCTCTATTGTAAAACAAGGGGGTCTTCTTCCCAAACCTTATTATGCAGACTTTACCTCTTTCCATCCTCTAGAACTGTAAAGACATATTCCAAACCCATCTATACTGCACTTTAGAATCTCTAGATAAGTTTAAAGCAATAAGATACATATCTCTGAAAAGGAGATTAACTGAGCAAGGAAAAAAGGTACACTTGTTAAAATGGTTTTCTAAAAGCTTTCTTGAAATCTTAAGAACTTGAAGTGTAGACTTGGAATGCTCTCTTCATCCTAATTGGAAATTCTGTACAGAGCAACAAATGGACTATTTACAGTGTAAGAAAGAATTGCTATCAAGGCCTTTGTTTCAAGCACACAGTTTAATCCATTCAATAGGAGACCTAATACCTTGTTTAAAGGAACCTCTCACTCAATTTCTCTCTCTATTCTGTGACATAAATGTAACCCTTGATAGGTCTTATATCCAGATGTCACAATAGCCTAACTGTACTGTTTTTAAAACAACATCCCCTCTCCCTGATTCCCCATTCCAGTTTGATATAATTGGATGTTCCAGGTAGGCAGATGTGTTCTGCATTGAGAGCTAATAGCCGTTCCTGTCGTGATCAGCAAGCTGTCATTAAGAAGACACAGTCCCATTATTTTAATTGGGGAAGGAGAGAAATTGAGAGGTTATATAAGCAGCATTTTCTTATTTCCTTTTCACAGGAGGGGGGCTGAAAGAAACACAGAGGGAATGGTAAATTGTCCAATTTTCAAACCCCCAATACAGTAAGACTGTAAGCGCGCTGCGTAATATTTTTTTGATCTTTCTTCAAAAGCTTTTTTGTTGCCAATGAAATGGCTTTACAGGGGGAAATACAATATAACTCTGTACACAGTGTCTTTTGTCCTTATGAATTTATCACTGTAAATACTCAGTACAAGGAATATGCTGCCTTACATTATTCTGTAAATCATGTTTATTGTGATAAATAATCACGTAGTGCCCATAATGAAAATTGTTTTCAACTGAATTAACCATTTTTTTTTTAAAGTTTAATAATCTTTATTAAGTCAATTCTAGGGATAACCTACAATCGTAAACTCCAAAGCAAAATTAAGAGTATTGATTATCAGTCCATTCATTCAAAGATCAATGAGATATATAAATAGAAAGAGTATCCAAAAATCATCATCTATCAGCAACTAACAAGGGTGTTAGGAGGAATTGCAGAAATAGATAGGTTTCAATGCACACCTAGTTCTTTATTAAAAAAAACAAATTAATGATGATTATTAATCATTTTTTTTAATGTAACTTACAAGCTTGTAACCTGTTGAAGGGAGGACAGACCTCTCAAAAGCTCATCTAACTAAACTGACTGTTAGTCCAATAAAAAAAGGTATCACCGTATATTGCAATAGTCATCTTTGTTTATATATATTAGTTATGAAACAGCACATCAAAAAATAGTTTCATGGAGGTACACAGGTAAACTTAAATATATAATAGAAAAAACAATAAGCACACTCCTTAATGATTAAACAAACAACAGCGTATTAAATTCACACCAAAACACACACCATGCATGTATGGTATAATGTGAATTTAATACATTGTTTGTTTAATCCTTTAGAAAGTGTGCTGGCCTATACTGTGTATATATATATATATATATATATATATATATATATAAAATTTGGTTCAAATGTCATTTATATCCTACCTTTTCTAAGATTGGGAGATAGGGAGTAAGATATGAGGTCCAAAATAGGATTAACAGATCCATTGATCTGCCCTTAATAGTTTAAAAGCAAATTCGTAACAACCTTTACCTCCTGACATTAAAATCTTTTACCAGAGAAAAAAGATTACAATTAAATTATGTATAAAGTCACATGCCTGTTCTGTATATATTTGCCCTTTAAAGATGTCCTTTATCAAGCAAGTCATTAAAGACCAGGAAAATTGTGTTACAAAGTAAAAATATTCGTAAAGGAAGTCAGAGATCATATCACCTCAATTCTGTTGGTGAACAACACCGGTAAACTTATTCAAAAACGCTTTATATCAGGAACTTTATGTAGTATTTATTTCATACGGATACCTTTTTAGTCTTTTAAACTGACTGTCAGGCATAGATGCTGTAAACCAAGTAAAGTAAGAAAAAAATATATACCGGTATATATTTTTTTGCTTAAGAGAAAAATCTTTTTTCAAAAACATCACCCATTCTTTAACACCTCATGCTGTATTTTTGATGTTTTTCTACTCAAAATCCTTTTAGTCTCAGGATGTAACATTTTGACATATGGGTGAAAAGGAGTGGTAGTCAACTTCAGGCAACCATAACAAAACTACCTCATTTATTTATGCCTTTTTAAAAACATTCTGTATATACTGTACGATACATGCTAGACTTAACATTAGATTTTTCATTTTATATTTAATAAAGAAATAAAAACAAGATTTCTTGTCCCATAGTGTTTTGGGTACTGTCCTGGGTCCCTGCCCCAAAGTCTTGATTCCCCAAGTTCTCCCCTTCCCAGACCCAATCTGATGGCTGGCATTAGCTGAAATGTCACTGGCATACAGCCAATAAGGAAAAAGTGTGTGGTGAACCAGTGACATCACTTTGAATTTTGTATTGAAAATATTCCATTAAACTAACTGTAGATTACTGCTTGTGGTGTAATCATGTGAATGTTTTTATACTTTGATTGGTTACAGTATGCTTCTATCTATATTGACTACTGTCCGCACAATTCCACCAAACAAAAAAAAAAAAAGTAAAATACACAACTCGGATGTAATAAAATGGAGGTTTTAAAAATGGCATGGACGCTATTTTCAGTTATGTAGACTGTAATTTAATTATAGAAATCAATGCTTTTATGTCTTCAAATGAATGAGTTGTTAAGATCAACGCACTGTTCATTTTTGATAAAAAAAACCAACAAACTACGACCCCTCCAAGAAAAAAATGATTACCAGCCAGCTCAAAGCTGATTAGGGAACACCTTTCCCATTCTAACTAAATTACTAATTGTGTAGGTTATTCTGTCTAGGGTAATTATCATGGCTGCTCATCACTCTCTTAGCTATATGAGTGCTTTTTGTCATAGCTGTGCAATTATTGCTGTGTTCATGGAGACAAGAGCTTTGTGTGTTAGGCATTTTCAAGGAACAAAGACAATAAAAAGGAATCTTAAGAAGCAATTTGTGCTGAATACTTTGCCCAGGAGGAGTATGTTGACTTTCTTCAGAAACATTATAATGGCTGGTGATAACTTTTTGTCTAAAAGCATTAGAGTCTGAAAGTAGAAACGTGAAGATGACTTTGGCATCCCAATATCTCTATCCAACAGTTAGCACTTGACCAAAAAAATCCTCAATACTTAGGGGATTATGGTCCCAACTCAGGGGCTTATTCTCTGAAGTTTGAATTGTTGAGTAAAGCTGTGAATTTGCCAGCTATAGACAGTCGCAATAGACTGTTACTGTTGCAGTCACATCTTTAAAATGAGAATATTGTCGCAGTCATGAGTTTACTATGAAAATTTGTCAGAGTCACAACTTTGAAAATTTGTTGCAGTCGCAACTTTACAGTGGCAAAATTGTCACGGTCGCAGATTTGCTAGCAGTATCCGCTGTTTGAAAATTCAACAGTTGAATTCTCACTTTTGTGAATAACCCCCACATGTGTCTTCTCATCCCATGTGTAAGTAGGGCATTGGGTGGTCTTAGGGTGTGGCAGTACACTTAAATGAGATTACTTTATTTTCAGGTTCTCTAAAAGGTGGTTGGGAAGTAAGGGAGGGCAGTAGGTCAGAAACCCTCAATCTCTTTGGCTAAGAAGTGGCAGCAAGGAGTCAGTCTTGAGTTCACCTTACATTCAAATATTCCTCCTCCAGCCCCCTCCAAGCAAGTTCCCCTCTGTCCACCTGCAGAATGTGGTTGTATGTGATCCAAGGGACTCCTGTATATAAATGTAATTATTTTCCCATACCCCACAGTGGAATCAGGTTAGCGGTAAGAGGTTAAACAGACCCACTATCAGAGCATGTGTCTTTTGCCCCTTCACAGAGCAGAGCTATGGGGTCCCTGCACATACTTTTAATTTCATTAAGTATTTGGGAGTTACTTAAACATATTATTTTTAATGAAAAACTGGTAAATGTTCGCCTAGTGTTTGTGTGTGTGTGAGGTAATGAGTCAGAAACTGCTGCAGGGAGCCAGGTATCTCAAGATATAGACTGGAAGGGACCCATGAGGGTAGGCAATAAGCATGCTAACTTTGAGATTAGCAAGTAAAAACTGTTTGCAGAAACAGCAGCAGTCAGTGTATATGTCATGAGCGGTGCTTGATGGTTGCAGCACCGCTCGTTAACTTCATGAATTTGATTGTTGGCTAGCGCTGGGTGAGAACTGACAGAGCATGCATATCTTATCTGTATGACATGCATGCTCTTCCTTTCAGTTCTAGGAAATACCTATGCGGGGCTTCAGTAGGAGTGCAGCCAGCGAGGAATGCACTCCTCATAGTTTTCTCCTGCTCTGGAGTCGCCCAGCTCTGTTTCAGGCTGGGGAATGCAACACAGAAGTGCTGTCCACTTCTTTACAGGTAAGAAATGCAACTTTTTTCAAAAAATTGATAATAAATCACATTATCAAAAAGAGGTTAATAAGCCTAAAAAATAAAATGTTTTTTGTTTTTTTTTAATTTGGCTTAACTGTTCCTTTAAAGTGGACCTGTCAGGTACACTTCTAATCCGGGTCATGGGAAGCTTTGCTACATATGTTAAGCTCTGAACTACAGCACATTTGGGCATGTCCTTTTTCTTCTCCATGGCTCTATCACCTCAAGGATTGGTGCAAAGCCACATGGAAGCCAACACTATAGTTCTTCCAATCAGATTGCTCAGATCATATCTGTAGCTCTGGGTTGAAAGCTTTCAACATTTAGCTCAGACTATCCCCTGTTTTGAATCAACCTGTTAATAAGTGGACCTCACAGGTCAACAACAAAAAATAAGAGAGGGTCTTTTATTATTTTCATTTCCAAAAAAAAGGGCTAGGGCCATAGCAAATCCACAACCATGACAATTTCCCATTGTAAAGTCGCGACCGTGACAATATTCCCATTGTAAACTGTGACAACTAGGGCTTATTTTTGGAGAAGGATTTATTTTTGGAAAAACATGCTATAAGGAATAATTTGGTATGGTATAATTTCTCTTTATTTGTAGTACTAATTTTAGCTCAATCCCCAAGCATTAAGGCCCAAGATGCGCTGTCATTTCCATCCCTATGGTTTACAGGGGATTCTGGTTACTGCAGTGGCTTTCCAATTAAATTATTCAGTACTATAAGTTGCATTCTCCTTGTTACCTCACACAATGACAGTTTTCTTGAACCTTTTAAAAAGAAGCACTACTGCCAACCTAGGTGATATCCCCCCCCCCCCAATGGATACCCAAAAATAGACCATAAAAGACTTCTTATATAACATGACAAAAGACGTACGGTGTCAAAATCTTTTAATTTCTACAGACTCTTGAAATGATTCTTTGAGCTTTAAAGTAACATGACAAAATGCCATCGATCACATTGACATGAAATTATTATACACAGCAAGTGCTGGAGTGGAGACAAAAAGGAAAATATTGTCTCGCCCCATCTGCTAGAAAATTGGAAGCACATCAATAACAGAATGGTACTTTGCAGCTCAGAGTTTAGAATAAAAATGCAGGTTACAAAATGGCTGGTTGCTCCAAGTAAAAACACATAATAAGTGTTATTTCCAAAATAATCAGAATACAAAAAAAACATATTTCACTTGGAGAGGGTGCAGTACAAGGGATAACTACTGTAAAATTGAAAAATAGCTGACACTTTAAATGTCAACACCTGTATTTTCTCAACCTTTCCAACGCTTAACAATTTTTTTTCTTTTTACTTTTATCCTACAGATTTTTAGGTATAGGTTATTACATGTTATACTTGTTGTAAACAACAAAAAAAGAGAGTTAGATGTACTTAGGATGTGTTGTGGGACTTGAAACAGACATTAATATAGAAAGGATCAAAAGATGAGATGATTTTATTTTATTTTTTTCAAGGAATATAAGTGAAACCATCAAGTTGAGATGGAAATTACAGTTTAAGCCAGAAAGAAATCATTGTGATGGCCCATTACACTTATCAAGTGCTCAGAACATTGATACACCATTATTTGGCTTGCTGAATTCTCCATATTGAAGCATCTAACATTCGCAGGTCCCTTAAATGCAATAGGATATTTATTAGCAAAATAAAAGCTCAGCAACTATTTGCACACATCAGATATATTCCCTCTAAATAATTTTTTACTATTTTGATTTTCCAATGTATATCTCTTGGAGAAGCCCCATCCAGGACTACTTCTTGGTGAGAAAAGAAGTGGACAGAAATATTAAGGTAACTTCAATGCTGACCTTTATAACTTCTATATAAATTGTGACACTGTGCATTGGTTATATTATATATTATATTATATTATATTATATTATATTATATTATATTATATTATATTATATTATATTAGTGCATTTGTTATTGCCATGAGTTTAATGCTAACTAGAAGCAGTGACTAGGTCAGTGGCTCAAGAGCAGCTCTACTGGACTGCAGTCTGATGCCCATTTACCTCTTCTGGCTGGACCTTTCTAATTAGTTATGTGTAGGTATGGGTGAGGGAAACAATTGGAGAAGCAGTGTAGATTTTGCATTATTGTGAAACTGCTTCTGCGCATAGGAAACCAGTATTCTCAGACTTAAGCAGCAACACTGGTTGAATCATTTAATCCATACTTTGAAATGGGCCATTCCAATGTAAAGAAGCCAAAGAGAACTCTGGGGGGGTATTCACTAAGATGTGAAAACAGTGGATTCCCATAGCAAATCCATGACAATTTCCCCATTGTAAAGTCACGACAATTTTTTAAAGTTAAGATTGCAACAATTTTCCATAATAAAGTCATGACTGTGACAATATTCTCATTATAAAGATGCGACTGCGACAATAGCAGCCTATTGCAACTGTATTTATCGAATTCGCACCTATACGCAACAATTTGGAATTTAGTGAATAACCCCCATGTCTCTTTGGCATGTGGGTATACAAGTGGGGACAATAATAAATGGGCCAGAGGGAATTTAATGAGTTTAATAGGTAAGAAAATATTAAAATTAGTAAGCACAGCAATATCCTATCCTTAGAAATGTCTGGCCTTTTATGGTATGCTAGTTATGTTCATATACCTAGCAGGATGCACTAATATTTCAGGTACACTACTTCTTCAAAAACTTTGTGAGCTAGATATTGTCATAAAACTCACTGTTAATGAACTACAATTCCCAGTGTCAATTTGAATCTGATTTTTAAATAGCATTGGGAGTTAAAGTTATATATTAAAGCCTTTTTACTAACCACAGCAACTGAAAAAGATTAATCATGAAATAAGGTTGAGACTTTAAAGGGGTTTATTCACTGAGGTGCGAATTCGACTGTCGAATTCATAAACAGCAGATTCCCATAGCAAATCCTCTACAATTTTCCCATTGTAAAGTCGCGACAATTTTTTAAAGTTAAGATTGCAACTATTTACCCATAATAACGTCATGAATGTGACAATATTCTCATTAGAAAGATGCGACTGCGACAGTAGCAGCCTATTGCGATTGTCTTTAGCTGTCGAATTCGCAACTATACGCAACAATTCAGACTTTAGTAAATAACCCCAAAACGTTTCATGGAATGTTATGGTGAACAAATACCGGTAGCTCCAGATGAGCCTGAATTATGAAATATAAAGTTGTGCATGGGTTAATTTCAGGTATTAAGTCACACATCTAAAGAAATTAATGGGGGTTATTTATTAAAGAGCAAATTCGCCTAGCGCAGTGACTTTGTATCTGTTCGCATCACTTTCATTAGGAAGACAGCAATTCACTTCCCCTTATTCATGAAGCAACGGATAGGTTTGTCGAAACAGTGGACAGCATCAGATGCAGCCACATGCTTAGTGGAACATAGCCAGTTGGACAATAGGGAGATGCGCAGTCGTGCAGAGTGATGTGAGTTCCCCCAGTGAAGTGCAGTGATGTCACCCTAACTATATCCCACTACCTGTATATAAGTGAATATTACATCTGTTTCTATGTCACCTTGCCCCTAGTTCATGTTATATAGTAGACTAATTTAGCTGCAATTGCTATTGTCACTTTTGAAGAATTAGTCCCAAGCTTATGCAACACTGGAGCCCTGACCTGGCAAAGTCAAACAGGTGAATTTGGAGCAGTACGCCTGGCAGAATTCGCTCCTTCGACAGACTCCTTTGCATACTGAATAGCTGAATTAGCTGTGTGTGCACGGGCATGCAAAGTGATACGAAGAGCTCCATAAGTCTTCAACCGTCGTTAGCGTCTAAATTGGTAGCAAAATTGTCACATCGCAGAGAGATTATTAATAAAGCCGAGTTGGAGAAATCATGAAAGGATGAAAATTCTAGTATTTGGGTGACTGTTCACACTTTAATAGATAACCCCCAAACTAACTTTTATGTAGATGTCCTGTATCGATTTAACGAATGATACAATATAATTTGCCAAAAGCCTGGAGAGTAAAACCTACTGAATCTAGAATCTAAAAATAAAAGGCTTAAGAACTACTTCCTACAGATATGTCAAACATAATTACATTTAAACCCCTGTGAATTTTTTGCAGAAAATGAATTCCAGTGGACTGGAATGGACTGCTAGTTTGACTTAATATGTCCATTTTTTTGTGTGAAAACAGTATTATGTTTTCATAGATCACAGATTGATTCTGGTGAAAATGAGTAGTTGTTAAACCCCTTTAATTAAAGTTTCTCTCTAGTTTTGCGACAAACATGTTTCACTTCGGGCACAAATTGTAACATTTTTGCTTTTCATTTTGATAAACATGCACTATTATGACATAATTGCCATGTTGACTAATCTGCAGTATTGTAAATTAAATAGATAGGTCCTCCATTGTTGGCAGGCCATGTTCTATTAAATAGTAAAATATCAGAAAGAGAACTTTCATATGTGAAAGTGGAATGTGAAGTGAGATTAAAAGAAAGGTATTATTATGTGAAAGAATGTAGCCTGGTCTAAATGCTTTTTACTGTATATTCTGTAGGATGAGGCTTGAAGATATTTCTATTCTTGTATCTTAGAGTGGGATGAGATTAATGCAGAAATCTATTTCTGTGTGAGTGTGGGTTGTTATTAGCAGTTTATTTTTCTACTAAATATTGCATACATTAGAGAAAAATAATAGCGCAATAAAACAAATAAATCACTCGTTACATAAGTGAATTTACAAAAAAAAAAAAAATCACAAAATATTACAATAAATAAAATGCTGGAAATCTATTGAAAACAAAGGCTTCTTTAAAGACAAAGTGCAAGTGTCCAGTAAAGATGATTAAAAAGGTTTAGCACAGTTCAGATTACGCATGAATTTTGGCAATTTATGTGTACTTAAATGGGGGGAATTCACCATTGTGCGAAGTGAGCTCCGAATCCTTCGGCTCACTTCGCCCAGACTGATATGCGCTCACTGATGTCCTGCACATCAGCGGACGCTTTTAACGGATTCCAGTCTTGGCGAGACCAAAAGAGTCACCTCACCGAGACTGGAATCCCTTTAAAGCGTTCACTGATGTCCGCGTGTAGGACATCAGCGTGCGCATGTCAGTCTGGGCGAAGTGAGCCGAAGGATTCGGAGATCATTGCTCCTGAGGAAGCTGTTGGTTCAGACAG
>WMED01018757.1:0-12613 GCA_019650415.1 Pipa parva | reverse complement strand
ATAGTTTATAATACAGAGAATATACCACTGCTTGATATAACACTGTGTCTCAGCCTGACTAGGATTCTCACTAGCAGTATGACATATATAGTATATAATACAGAGTATATAGCACTGCTTGATATAACACTGTGTCTCAGCCTGACTAGGACTCCCACTAGCAGTATGACATATATAGTATATAATACAGAGTATATAGCACTGCTTGATATAACACTGTGTCTCAGCCTGACTAGGATTCCCACTAGCAGTATGACATATATAGTATATAATACAGAGAATATAGCACTGCTTGATATAACGCTGTGTCTCAGCCTGACTGGGATTCCCACTGTCCCTGTGATACTTTTTTTACCTTCTCACAGTTCTAAATGATTTCTTCCTGATGTCTTTGCCTCACATTACTGGCTTTTTCTCTGTTTTCTCTCTCCCTCTTACTCTCTCTCCTCTTTACCTCACACCTCTTTACCTCACACCTCTCCCCTAACTGTCATTTTTTTCTTGCTCCTCCCCCTCTAGTTCCAAGCCTCTCTTCTAACCAATCCCCTTGTTTCTCCCAGTCTCCCCTGCACTTGCTTTCTCTACTTCCTGTTCTCACTAAAAATGTTTGTTTCTGACACCCTCTTACAAAGTGACTAATTAACTGATCATTTAACAGTTAATCCCTTAGTCTTTAATAAGCCCTGTTTGCATCATTCAGATATAGCCTGAGAATGGTCAAACACATTTATATTTTTATTTTTTTACCTCCTTTTTATGTATCCATTCACATTGTGCTTGTTCTCAATATGCTTTTATTCATGGAATGTTATTTAACATACTTAACTTTACTTATTATTTAGATTTTACTATTTTTTACATGTGCAATTGTCCATTTATTCTATTGCTGCATGATTTTATTATCAATTTATTACCATGTTATGTTTGTACATTATCTACTGCCTATATGTGGGTACGTTCGGTTATACACTACTTGGATAATATTCTGGGTCTGCACTAATAATACATCTCTAGACACTACACAGATGTAGTGAGATTGCCGGCTTTCATTAGAATATCCCAGCCCCCTGACGTCCCACTGTGCGAATGTCTGCACCATATTAGAATATGCGCATGATGTCACCAGCGTCTGACTTCAATACGCATTCCCGGAACAGTTCCAGCTCCTGGGCATATTCAAGCTGGAGCACACAGAGCATGCGCAATATGCTGGGAACGTCTGACGTCATGCTCAAGACTTCTACAAGCGCGATATTCAAGCGCGATATTCAAGCGCTTTCCAAATAAAAACACTACACCGGCAGTTCACCACTCATTACATAAATCTCCTGAGGAAGTTGACAGGTAGTCAACGAAATGCGTTGAGAGACTTTTAAAAGGACTTTTTATCCATTTGGATTGTTTTATTCCTATGCATCGTTTTGTGATGTTTTAACCCATTAAAGCTTTGGATTTTACCTTGCTGCTGCTTCCTGCATTCTTTGATATAAAGGATTGGAGGTACATCCAGGGACCAGAGTGACCAGAGGAGCAAGTCTGCATCATAGCTTAAATGCCCATATTTAAGCTTGTTCTGGTGAGTGCATTACTAAGAGGGGACCAATGATTGTCCTCAACATCATCTGATTATTATAGCCTTGCACCATCACGTTTTTCGACAGTGATACACTTATAACCACTGATATAACCACTGATATAACCACATATAATCACTGGTTTAATAATCCATTGTGGATATTGTATTCACTGATTCACCAGTTTCAATCACATCATTCACATCATTTAAACGATATCACGCTAGGGGATTTCCCCTTGTCATTAATTCATATCTTGCCAGCGCATCCACACACGTTCGTATCCAGCGGATGTTCTCGATTGTTTAGTACAGTATATAATCTTCTCTTAAGAAGGGTGCGCTACAGTGAAGGAAATAATTATTTGATCCCTTGCTGATTTTGTAAGTTTGCCCACTGACAAAGACATGAACAGTTTATAATTTTAAGGGTAGGTTAATTTTAACATTGAGAGATAGAATATCCAAAATAAAATCCAGTAAAACACATTGTATAAATTATATACATATATTCACAGCAATAAATTTAAGAATAAGTGTACTTACATTAATTTTCAGGCCCAATAAGCAATGCTTGTTTTTTTTTGCATGTCCAGTCACCCGATTGTTTCCCTGAACTGCTGTATTTAAATTACATAGCATTAAAGGGACACTTAAGGTACAGAAAGAATGCCTCTGTGTAGGTTAGTCTAACTTACAATAGCCTAATTAAGCACACACCTACAGTAGATATCGGTTTTTAACATGTCAGTCAGGGCACACAGTTCATAGAATCCATCTTATGATTTTAGTCCCTCCTCCTATCTTTGCCCTTGAGAATGACTCACTACTGAGCATGTGCAAACAAATTTCCTTCCCCCAATTAATACATAATAAAGTGGGTTGCTATGTTGCTGGGATCCACATTATCGGGATTTTGAAGCCCAAGGTAAATCTTTAAACTAGGTAAGTAATGCTTTAAGAGGGGTGAATACAATCACATGCCATCTATGACATTCCACTGAGTACAGTAACATGCCATCTGTGACATTATACCCATGATGAAACAAGTTTCCTAACTGGAAATGTTTTTTTTTTTTTAACAACAGGATTGATTCTATGTTGGCTTGTGTGTATTTCTTGTATTTGCCCTTTATTTAAAACAGTTATTTTATTTCTTTATGAGGTATGTATGTATAATTGTATTAATAAAGCGCCACAAATTTACACAGCGCTGTACAATTCAGCAATACAAATATAATACAGACATGGGAAAAGTGCATTAAACAATACAAGTATAATATCACAAGGACACTTCACTTTTCGGGGGTAATTCAGCATAGTCTGAACTTACTTCCCGATCCTTCGCATCAGCTCACAGAGACTGTTACGTGCTCGCTGATGTTCTACACGTGGACATCAGCGAACGCTTTAAAGGTATTCCAGTCTCGGCGAGACCACTCGAGTCGCCTTGCGAGACTGGAATCCCTTTAAAGCATTATATATAGAGTATACTATCATAAGGATACTTCACTTTAAGTGCCAGGTTGTGGTTGACAAAAGAGGTTGGAGGTCCCTGCCCCACAGAGCTTATAGTCTAAATGGGAGGAAGACTTACAAACACAGATAGAAGGGTAATAATAGCTGTTAATAGCTGTAACAATGTGTTGTAGCACTAGTCAATAAATAAAAATACTATTATTCATTATATGCTTCTTTCAACAATTGTATATTAGAATATCTTGCAATTTACCAGTTTGAAACAAATGCAATAATTTACATGATAATCATCCAATAAAAAAAAACTTTAATAAACATAATGAATGGGTTAACAATAACCCTATTAGTACATCTGATTAGTTTAAAGTCATTGCTAAGCAACCTAAGCAGAAACCATTGCAAGGCTATTATCAGCGAGTGATTAATAAGCCCAGATGTCTAGTTTAATGCGACTCCAATTGGTGAAACAGTTCAGCCGTTACAAAACATTCCTACGTATATCAATATGAACTGGTCACAAGCCCTTAAGTACATTCCAATAAAATAATATGATCTCTAATTAGAATTAAGGGAACATCGGGCTGGACTAAGCAATTATTGTTTGCCATTAGTGAACAAATGCTTTTAGCAAGTTCTAAGCAAAACTAATGGTCTAGTCTGACATTTGTTGAATATAGAGCTATCAGATAATAAATAAAGTAGCATATACTGTACCATATCAGGTTACATTCGTAACAGGGGATATTTGATAAAGTAAGACTGGCATTTCACCTTTGTATTTATGAAATATTACTATAAAAATCTTATTCTATGTATCAGGTTTAGAGAAAAATGTAAAATATTAACTGGATACCTCCCTGCGAGCATTTCAAAACCATTCCCCCCCACACCCTAGGGTTTTAGTGTTTAGTGTTGAATCTGTTTATTTAATACTAATTAATGGAAACTATACCATAGAGAATAAAAAGGTCATCATTTAAAATAATTGCCTAATATAAAACTTATAGAGATTATGTGTGTTATTTAGGTAAATTGGAAAATAGCAAACTGTGAAGATAATTTTTTTGCCAGACATAGGGCTAAATTTCAGCCAGGTCAGGCTGACACAACTTAAATCAACCCTGTGACCCAGCAATTTACTGGCAACAATAAGGTGCTACTGGTAAAATGTCCACATCAAAGGAGGGTGCTTTCATCTTTTATCTTACCACCATGACGCTTGGATTTTAACTTTGTTACAATAAATTTTGGATGATTTTATTTATTTCGGAGTGCCGGAGTCTTCATTCGTTTGTTGTTTGCTACACTGGGCCTCTTACTCCTTGACACCCACTGGTTTGGTGGATTGAGCGATCCTCTCCTTTCTCTGCACATCAAAGGGAAACCTCACATCTTTCTTGGTGGGGGTGGGATTTACATTTTTTACAAATTCAGCCCTGCTAGACAAGCATTTTTTTTTAGCTATATTATATGAGTCTGAGGAAAAACATGTATCAAATCAAACCATATACATCATATTCTATTTAATAAAGGATCAAATAAATTTATCAGTTAATCAAATACAGTAGCTGTAAAAATGTTATCTTTGAATTCATAAATTGTATTGCTTTGTGTCTGTTCTTATCTTTAATGATAACAGTCATGTTGGTAAACAGACCTCACCCAGTCCCCTTGTTTTTTAAGGCACTTTACATAAAGCATGTACAGGAAGTGTGCCCTAAATCAGAGTTTTTAGAGCTAAATATTAGCTTATTAAAGTTAAATATCAACATAGATTGATGAAATAGTATCGTTAAATGCATTTGAGGCATTTTTTGAATTTTTGGTGTATTATTATTTATTCATTCTTACATACGCAGCACTTTACAGAGATTCATCATTCACTTCAGTCCCTGCCCCATGGAGCTTACAATCTAGTTTCCCTATCTTGTCACATACACACACACACACACACACACACACACACACACACACGTATGTTTTTGGATTGTGGGAGGAAACCGGAGTGCCTGGAGGAAACCCACGCTGTTACTGTTCTTTTAAATGGAGACAGAGCAGTGTCATTACCATTAATATGATGGGCAAGTCAGTTGTCTTCACTTGTATTATATATAAGAAAACATATTTTGTATTGACTGACTGTTGTAGGAAATAAATGTGCAATAATTAATTATAGTTAATAATACTTTGTCATGCTATATTGGTAAATTCCATATGGGCAAGCCTGTATGCATTCAATCAGTCTGCTCCAAGGTCTTGCCAATCAGTCTTTCAAATGACAGTAAAATTAAAATACTTAAACCCCCAAGCTAAGGCACATTTTATCTATTAATATTCAAACAAGATTATTAATCATTTAAAAAATGTAAATTTAGTAACTTGGGGCTTTCAGTTATCTGTAAACTTCAATATGATTGGGTTGCATTGTTGAATACCTTGTCTGAGCTTTTATTATATTTACATAGAAGATACAAGAGGTTTGGTGTGACTTGGAATTCATGCACAGTTTAGCAGTCCCTGACTCACTAGGCAGTTCACAGACAATTCTCCTAGAAGTCCCAAAAAATGGTTTGGAACAAACATTGGTAAAACTCCTTCCTATTTTTCAGAACTAATCTATTACTATGATTTACTTTGGTGTCAGTAATTCTGTAATATTAAAATATTATTTAATAATTGTATTTGGAACTCATATACACCAAAAAAAAAAAATACAGAGTCCACTTGTTGTTGCATTGTCACAGAACAGTTCTCTTATAGTAAACTTAAGTCTCCTAAATCCCTGACTCTGCAAAAATGCAGTGGGGCACAAAGCAAGCATATACTGTACATGGCCATGTAAAACATAGTGCCACATCTAGATAATATACTGATGGTAAGTCTGCTCTGTCTGCAGGCAGGAGTACAAAACCTAGTATGGGTATATAGAAAAATGATGTCAATAGGAAATCTCATATGAGTTTATCATACTATGCAATATGACTGTTATGTGCTGGAGTCGAGCCTCGCCGAGACTGGAATCCCTTTAAAGCGTTTGCTGATGTCCGCGTGCAGGACATCAGCCAGCGCATAACAGTCTGTGCGAACTGAGGCGAAGCATTGCAAGGTGAGTTCGCACCTTTCTGAATTACCCCCTTTAATGTTAACCAATTTCATAGTGGAAAAAAAACACTTGGAAATCAAGCTGAAAAATTGGCAATTATTTTTGTCAGATTAAAGCTCATTTCTGAAAACTAGTCTTATATACTTGGCATTAGAAACATAAAATAAACATATTTTTCAGATTCATGATAGTGTCCTTTTTAAGCATTCCCTGAAAAAATCTATATTCCCTAATAACCTGTCACTTTTTCTCCAGTTCAGTAAGCTACACAGATCACTGCACTCTCTGTAGATGACCTCTCTTGGTAAAATCTATAAGCCATGCAATTCAGGAATTCAAGATTTCCCAGATATGTTGTAGAAACCATCAACTAGTTTCACTGCACTGGATTTGGCTATTATCTTTGACATTGAAACTAGAGTCTGTATAAAGCATGTATTTCTAGAAACATATTTGTAAACTTTTGTCTATGTGCTGGTATATATACTATATCTGATCATATATATTATTATTGAAAGATGCAATGTTAAAGTCTTTATATATTACATGGCCAAAAGCATATGGAAGCTTCTTCTAATTTCTGGATAAAGACATCTCAGCTAACAGGTGACTTAAAGGGTAATTCATCAAGCCGCGAAGTGAGCTACGATCCGTTCAGCTCACTTCGCTAATAGTAGTAGTAGTCCGCGTACAGGACATCAGCATGCGCATACTACTATTAGCGAAGTGAGCCGAACGGATCGTAGCTCACTTCGCTGCTTGATGAATTACCCTCTTAGTGACCTTATTAAGCAGACATTCAAATGTATGACCTGCTAAAGCTTCTTTGCTTAACTGTATGTATGTATAATTTTATTTATATACACAGAGCTGTACAATTCAGTAATAAAATCACACATACACAGATAGACGGGTAATTGTGACAATTTGCTGAAACACAAGTCCATAAATAAATAAATACAAAAATTAAGCATAAAAGACTTAGTATTCAATAAAATATATACATAAAAATCAGTTATAAATATCAGTGTTTGTGCTCCAAAAGGTAGGATTTCAGTTTGGTTTTAAAAGTGCAGAGGGAATGTTCCTGGCAAAGATAATGGAGTTTAGAATTCCAGATGTGGGGGGCAGAGAGAGAAAAGGATTTAAGACAAGAAAGGGCAGTATTGGTGTGTGGCATGCAAAGCTGGTTGCTTTGGGAAGAGCGCAGTTGACAATGAGGAATTTATGGGCATACAAGTGAGGAAATGTAGGGAGGGGCAACAGAGTGAAGTGCCTTAAATGTCAAAAGGAGAACACTGTAAATGATTCCTTTGCTTACAGGGAACCAAAGAGCAGAGAGGAAATGGGAGAAAGGTATTCCCCTCTTCGAAGAGAGGGAGAAAATACTGGCAGCAGAATGTAGAATAGACTGGAATGGGGAGAGGAGGGAAGACAAAAGCCCAAATAGAAGAACATTGCAGTAGTCCAGGCGGGATAGGACAAAAGCATGCATGAGGGTGTTAGCAGTGGAGCGAGAGAGAGAAGGAAAAATTGATATGTTTTGGCAGTGGAAGAGATGTGTTTAGAGAAGGAAAGAGCAGAGTCAAAAGTCACTCCAAGACAACGTACAGAGGTTACAGGGTTGATGATTGCACTATACACTAGAATGGAGAAGGTAGGAGCAGGACCAGGTTTGGGTGGAAAGATAATCAATTCAATTTTAGCGAGATTTAATTTGAACAGGCACTTAGTCATCAATGAGGAGATTACGAGAAGACAGCTAGAAATTTGAGTCTGCATTTCAGGTATTGGCACAGGAGCGGATAGGTAAATTTGGATATCATCTGCATACAAGTGATATTGAAGACCAAATTAATTGATGATATTACCCAAGGAAAGAGTATACAGAGAGAACAGGAGGGGGCCAAGGACCAAGCCTTGGGGCACTCCCACCCTAAGCAGGACAGGAGAAGAGGAGTCATTAACATGGGAGACAAAAAGGAACAATTACAAAGATAGGAAGCCAGCCAAGAAGCAGCTTGATTACGGAATCCAAGTGCATGGAGAATTTGAGTAACAGAAGCCAAAACGCATTTTCTTAATGGTCTTTGAAACAGACGAATACATGAAGAGAAACAGGCAGAACTCCAATGAGCAAGTTCTCTGGAGGACCGATCAATTATAGGCAAATGAAGCTGTAACCAAGGAAGACTCAGTAATAAAATACAAGTAGCCCTGGATAATACATAACATGGAAGGAGCTCCTCGTGAAATATTACCATGCGTAGCTTAAAGGGTTCTATTCGAAACAGAATAAATCCATGTGCAATATCAGAACCTTTGTTAGTGGAAATACGTAATGGGTTTTCTAAGGGTACTAACGGAATACCCAGCATTTGAGCTGAATCCAAATCGAGAAAATTCCCAGCTGCTCCAGAGTCAATAATGACAGAAGCAAACATACACTGGGACAAAAGCTAAATGGCCTGGAAAAAGTAGTTGGGTATTAGGGGTCTAGTAGCATAAACTATAGTGATACCCCCTACCTCAATTAGGTTTTGGCATTTCCCGACTTCTTATTATGTTCAGGACAAACGCTTTTCAAATGACCTCAGGCACCGCAATAAAAACACAACTCCATATTAAGGCAACGTTTTCTCTCTTGAGAAGTTAGTCCGCCCACCTGCATGGGTTCCTCTGGTGGTGGTTGCAATGGTGTATGAAATCTGGCAGCGAATTGAGAAAACCTGCAAATTCTTTATCTCTCCTTAGCCCGTTTTTGTACCCGTACATCCATACGGTTTGCAATGGAAATTAATGCATCCAAAGTAGCAGGCAAGTCTCTAGCAGCCAATTCATCTTTGATATGAGGGACGGGACCCTCCCCCTTCCAGAAAGCTGCTACTAAAGCCTCATTATTCCAATTCACCTCAGCTGCCAAAGTACGAAATTCAATAGCATAGTCTCCAACGGAATGCAAGGCCTGTTTGAGATGTAACAGGGCGGAAGACATAGATCCAGGTTCCCCAAACACAGTTTTAAAATCATCTAAATAGTCAAGAAAATTGGACATCACAGAATCATTCTTCTCCCAGAGCAGAGATGCCCATGCCAGGTCTTTACCAGAAAGCAGATTTAGAATGTGCACCATCTTGGATTGATCAGAAGGAAATTGAGCAGACATTAATTCAATGTGAATAGTAAATTAGTTAATAAAACCTCAGCATGCTTTAGGATCCCCGTCATATCAGAGTGTCCAAGCAATCCAGATTTTAAATCTCCCGCTGCATAATAGAGCAACAGGAGTGCTTGAGAGATGTACACAATACAGTGTCAGAAGGGAGCGCGCATGCTGCCGGCAATGCATAAGAGCCACTTACCTGTTCCACCATTCCAGCCGCTTACCTGTTATCATCCTCTCCTAGGCGCACAAGCCACGCTAACAGGTAAACAGCTGGAATGGTGGCAAGTACCGACTGTGACACTGGAATGGTGGAAGGAACAATACCATGGGAGCAGCGGCAACACATTCTGTGGAATGGTAAATCATACCATCTGCAGAAGTCCATTCCAGGGGAATGCACACTCCATAAATGTTTAGTGCCAACTTGAAAAGAAGTCAGAATAGGAATAATGGCCTGGGACCCTACTTTATTTATTTTTAATGGGTTTTCTAGTTTTAGAGCTATCAAAAAGGCATTGAATTTTACAGTAGCTTTTCATTTACGTATATCTCATGATGACCAGAAGAAAGCACACCACACTGTTTCATTGGGATTTCATTTAATTGGGGTTGGGATAGAGAATGCATACTCCATCATTGATAAAGTGATGGGGTAACAGAATTCCTAAAGAAATATTTTACACTAGATGGGTTTTAGGGAATCATGTAGACACTAAAGCTACATATTTATTACCTCGGTTTTATGATATCCACTTCAGGATATCTCAAGACTGTTGATTATTATACCTAGCTTAAAGTGATTTCAATATGCTCAGAGATTATTTACTGTGCTCAGTTTCTATTAATGACTACTGTCTTTGATTCAAAGTCATGCCTGTTTCATAGAGTAAGATCTTGAACGAATTACACTTCAATACTTATCTAGTCAGATCTGTCCTTCCATGAGATTTTAATGGCTTTCCAAGAGTATCACATACATGTTAAGAATGTCGTTATTACATACTGTATATTACACCTGCCTCTCAATATGTAGGTGGAAAAGATAACTGGCCATCACAGGGAGAAATCTGGACACTGTTACTACAGATAGGACAGGATCCACCGCAGCATCTATAACAGGGAACCACACCCATTCCTCATTGAATAATGAGTTATGTACATTATATGCATCAGATGCTGAAATCAGTCTTTTGTATCTGTTTGTAATAGCATTCACGTTCAATTTAAAGGAATATCCTAGAAAAAATATTATATATATTATATTATTATAAGAATAGTACAAGAATAAGAGTAATATTATATTCTCTTGTAGAGCATTTCCAATCGTCTTGGGCTTTTATTGACATTTCCGTGTCTGCCTTGAAAATAAACCAAGAAAAGGCTTGCTTGTAAATTTAGTCACAAAGCCTTCCTTGGTGTTAAAAAATACATCAGTGCCTCTAGTAGTGTTTTGTAGTTCATTAAAAGTTGAAGATGAATGTATTCAATTGAAGTAAAACCACAGTGAGAGCTGTTTTATTTTTCTTCATCAGATTGCTTCTTCTGTCAAGCAGACAAGACACATCTATTGTTCAGGAGCATGTGCTACAACTCTGCCTTGACATTCTTTTACTAACAGATTCCATTTCTGTTGTTTCTTTCTTTTTGTTTGAATGCCACATAACATAAAATGATTTTTAGGAAATGATACTTACTTAAAACATAACTATTCAAGATAGTGATTCAGTCACGCCTTAAAGGAATAGTTTAGGCACCAACAGTTATTTTCTGTCTGTTTGGTACTGTTAAATAAAAGTTAAATAAATAATTTATATAACAAAAAACATTTATTTATTTATTTCTAGAATTTACAATTTAGCACCAGTTTGGTAATGAAGCTGCTTCCCTCTCTCAGCCACTTCCCTCTCTCAGCCACTTCCCTCTCTCAGCCACTTCCCTCTCTCAGCCACTTCCTCTTCAGCAGTTCAGTTTGGAATCTTGAGTTAAGGAATTGATTGGCTAGATAATGCTAAATAACCAATCAGAACCTTTAAGTTGTCATCCACCTTTTTTTTTTTTAAATTCTGAAAGGTGTAGTTAACCCAGCACAAGCAATTGTTAAAGAAAGGGCTGAAATATTGACTTTCTTTTTATATGGATTTGGTCTCTCTCTCATGCTCAATATCAGCGCTTCCTACTGACAGCATACACCAATAGCTGTAAGTATTGTAACTGCCCATGGTAATTCATTAACTATTCATTTTGACCTTCCTGAGACACCATTATGTCAGTGGCAAAAGAATAAGAAAAAGGAACTTGCCTGTCCCTGTATCCACCGCTACAATCTCCTGATGAAAGTGAAACCGGGTGCTTGGGAAGGTACGGACGTCATGCAGCAATAGGTAGAAAATCTCCAGCACAACCGGATTAAATAAAAGTCCTTTATTTTACCACATAGGCATAATTAAAATCAATCCACAATGCCTACGCGTTTCGCGCTGGCGTTGCGCTTAATCATGGCATGTACACACAATAATGTATGGGGTTTAAATAGAAAATTACTTACTTCCGGGTTTTCCCGTTTCCACCACTGCGCATGCGCTAGAGTGACGTCATGAATAAATTAAAATCAGTCCGCACATGCTCAGTAAGTCCCGGGCGTGTAATAAGTGATGTTTAGGATCACTATCCTCATTGGTCTATTAAAATGTCAATCCATAGTCTGCACAGCACATAGTGGGAGGGGAAAACTCGGCGATCAAGAAGCCCTTAGTGGTGTATATATATTGATGTATCAGTAAACTCTAAGTAAATACACAGTAAAATATGTAAATGATATTGTTAATATGATATTATTAATATGATATTATTATTAAAAAGAGGAAGGCAAGATACATAATGTAAAATACATAAAATAAAACTTGTGCCTATTGCTAATTATGGATATACAATGCAAGTATCTTTCAATGTTACAAAACGATGTAGGGATCAAAATCAGGGCAAAAGGGTAAATAATGCTTGTTATTAAAATGAAATGAAAAAATTAGTTGAATAATGAAAATATATCATTAAATTATGGAAATAAAAATGAAAACACACATGTGTATGTATATCTTCATCCTTCATCCCATCACTATTTTAAACCATATAACTTAAATGTGAGTTAAAGTGCATACTAGGGTGTATATAAATTCTTGAATTAATTTAAAATAGTTAATAAATAAGTGCTCATAAGTGAATATGTAGTGAATAAAATTGAGGATAAATTAACATTAGTGTAAGAAATGTTTTCAACTTGAAATATGAATAAATC
>WMED01018756.1:0-12613 GCA_019650415.1 Pipa parva | reverse complement strand
TACATATATAATAACACATCTACGGCGACACTTATTAAACTTGGAAAGACCGCTCTCGGTCTTTCAGAGTTTATCGAGTGAAATTTTGCATTGTTGTAGCAAGATTTTTTCGAATTTTCGAGCCAATAGTAGTATGGTTACTGTTCCATCGAAAAATCAAGATCAAAAAACTTGATCTCGAAAACTTGAAAAAAAATCATGCGAGAAGGGATTCAACTCACTACTACCGACAAAACACTATACAATGCCCACTGAAAAACAAGCACAAAAACTACAGAAAGCAATATTTCATTTTATATGGAACGAAGAACAACCATGAATATCTCACTCAATAATGACAAAACCCAAAAACCTAGGAGGACTAGGTCTCCCCAATATTTACAAATATTACCTAGCAGCAGTCACACAAACCATAGTGAGAATACACCAAGAACCACAAACCCCATGGCTAGAAATAGAAATCCTTCCAATAAAACCACTTGCAATATCCCAACTGATATGGATACAACCACAAAACAGAATCAACACATCTAAACTACTCCCCACCACCCTACACACACTTAAAATATGGGACAAATGGGCAACTAAACTCAGAATGCACAGTCCAAAAATCAAGCCACCAAACACTCTTTACAAACAAAACCTTCCAAAAAGTGGATCCAGCAAGGCCTTATCTTCCAAGATCAGATATACCTAGACAATAAATTTCTTACCTTTGTAGAATTACAAACCAAATACCAATTAGATCAAACACAATTCTACTATTGTATACAAGTAAGAAACCCCATACATTCAAGAAATAAAAGAAAAAGAACACCAAACCCACCCCAAAGATACTTCTTTTAAACTGTGTATTCAACCCACAATAACAAATCATCTAATAACAATACTAAATACCTAAAAATATCAGAACACACATCAACATTTACAAATCCATACAAGACTAAAATGACCTACAAATCACTATAACAGACAAATCCTGGAATATGATATGGAATTTAGCAAACAAATCCTCAATATGTACAGTATCCAAAGAAAGAGCATACAAGATACTATACAGGTGGTATTATACATCAACGAGAATCGCTAAAATACTCAAAAACGATACACTAAAGCTCTGTTTCAGAGGCTGCAGAGAAGTTCTCATTTATGCACATTTGGTGGTCCTGAAGAAAAGCTTAACAATACTGGAAGGATATAGCAGACACCCTAACCAAAGTATTCCAAACACTCATTCAACCAAACCCACAATCCTTTCTCCTGGGTCTACCAATCAGAAAACTCAGATCCAAATCAGAAAATAAGTTAACTACACACATCCTGACAGCAGCAAGAACATTACTCGCAGCTTCCTGGAAAAAAACAGAACTACCAAACACCCAAGCACTAATGAGGAAAGTAGAATGGATTAAAGCAATGGAAATGATTACAGGTCAAATAAAACAAAATGCTTATGGAGGTGGAGCTGCTATGGCTCCAATGGAATAATTATCTAGAACAACATAGAAAAAATCAACATAGAGGGCACTAACGAAATGCAGAAATGTTAATAATTTAACCTTGTGAAAATTATTTCATATGTAACAATTATGTCTTACTTTACATAATGTATATTCAAAGTTTATATTTGTATTACAATGCGAAAACCAATAAAATATTGATAAAAAAAAAAAAAATCTTGCAAGAATAATTCGAGATCTTGCTCGATAAACCTGGAAAGACTGAGAGTGGTCCTTCTGAGTTTAATAAATTTTGCCGCTAGAGAGGAAAACAGTCACTACATCATGTTGAAGTACAACCTTACCATGATCGCTTTCTGTACCAGATCTGCCCCAGTAACGGCGCCTTCTTTCTGGGCTACGTGCATGTCTTTCAATTACCGCTGCTATAAACCTGGTGTTACTGACTGTAAAGTAAAGAACGTATGGTTAACATGCAGTTGTACTGCTGTGCAACACATCGGTTTCACATGCAAACCCTATAGTTACTCACTGATTCCACGGTCCTCGTGGCTGTCATCATCCCTTTCATCTCTATCATTTTCTAGATTAGACATTCTCACGGACATCTCTATACATCATAGAGAAATGGCAGAATAACAAAAGTGATCAGCATGAAACAGTGCTTTTAAATTCTATCCACAGAATGTATGATTCATCAGAAATTCTAGGCAAGGACCTGATTTGCATATCTCTACCCAGAACAGCATAAGATTGTGTTATTCTTTTTAGTTTTAGATGACAATAATTTACATATCAAGTATCATGTGAATATCTTCCTTTTTAAGAAGGCTTTTTCACTGTGCCTCTTATGTAGTGTACAGCTTTTGGCTCCACATAGCTCTAAGCTCCTTGTTTAGAGTGTTCTGGGTCATTTTAAATAAATTCCAGATTAATTTAAAACCTTTCAATGGAAAGTATACCTAAACTCATTAACAGGTTTATCCGTTTCATTTATTTTCCACACATTACACTACAAAGCACAGTGGGCATTATTCAGCATGGACCGCTCTATTTGTATATTTATCAATGGGAGCTGCTTGCATAGCATTTTGGATTTTCTTTATAGTAGAGGACAGCACCTTCTATGAACCCTAGGAGTAGATATTTACATCTTTCCATGGAGTATAAATTTACCAGATCAGCAGTAAAACCTGGGGCAAAGATTAACAATACATGCTAACATTTAAATATACAAGGAAAGAATGCTCTATAGCTTTGTCCTCTCATATAATATATGGACAAAGGAAAATCTCAAATTAGTAATATTAATGGATGGAAACAATGATCACCTTTCCTTTTTCAGAATGGTTTTCATATTTTAGCATTGTACAGTGTTATGCTTTTGGAGAAGCAGGTTCCATAAAATTGCACATTTTAAAAACTACAATTGCTATGATTTATCTTTCATTTTGGTCTCTTTATTTATAAACCCCTGCTCCATAATCCTATAATGAAACCCCCATACCGCAATACTGAAAATATCCAAGGCCAAAGCATGAGGAAGCCATTAGACTTAGCCCTGGCCTGTTGTACAGGTAGCTATGAACTCTCTAAAACAAAAGGAAGAAATAAGGCAAATCCCCATTGAAAAATGAAAATGTGGATTTATTGCAATATTTCCTTTGCTCTCTGAAGCGTAAGGTACTGTTGTTTATATGCTTATTTTAGGTTGTGAGCCCAGTTATTATCCTTAGTGTGAGTGCAGCTATTTATTAAGAAGGTAGATAGACAAATGGATGTTTGTAATGTAATGTGTTAACATTAATGAGGTTATTCACTACAGTCTTTATTGTTGCGTATAGGTGCGAATTCACCAGATAAAGACAGTTGAAATAGGCTGCTACTGTCGCAGTCGCAACTTTATAGTGAGAATATTGTCGCAGTCGTGACTTTACTATGGGAAAATTGTCGCAATATTATCTTTAAAAAATTGTCGCGACTTTACAATGGGGAAATTGTCATGGATTTGATATGGGAATCCGCTGTTTGAGAATTCGACAGTCGAATTCGCACCTTAGTGAATAATCCCCCTAATATATTTATCCACCAGTTCTCTATAAAACCAAGTTCTGGAGAGAAAGAAATTACCTTGTGCTGCAAGTGGTGACATATGCTGATGACTCCTCCTATGGATTTGGTGACGATAAGCATACACTGCCAGGACAAGCACCATTATGCAGCCCATTATTCCTCCAGCAACAGGTCCAACAGGGGCACTTTTAATCATGTTTAATGTGATCACTTCATCCCCTAAGGAAAATAAATGCAACAGCCTAGGTTACATTTTTAATATGGTTAACTACAGTCTTATGTACCTTCACTTGTCAGCCTTTTTGCATTGTATATTTCTATTTATTAAGCGCCACAGGGTTACGCAGCGCTGTACTATCCAACAATTCAGTTATAATACAGACAAAGGAAGTGCGTAACAATGAACAAGTGAAATAAATTACAAGCCTATAATCAAGAAAATACATCAGTCTAAGTGCCAGGCCATGATTGAAACAAGAGGATGGAGGTCCCTGCCCCATAGAGCTTACAATCTAAATAGGAGGAAGACTTACATAAACAGATAGGAGGGTAACAAGTGCAGTAGCTTAAAGTGACAGTTCATTAGCCTATGGGTGCCAATTAAATAAGAAAATAATTAAATATAACTTTTGAATAAATAGTTGCATAAATATAAAATATAGATATATCTAATAAAGGCTTAATTTGTTAAATTTCACATTCACAACAAATACAGATATGTCACCTTCCCTTTCAGAATTTATTTTCTCTGTTTAAACTGTTCCATTGGAAATGCTTGTATTTATTATTACAGGTATACTTTTGCTTAATTGCAAGTTATTTGTACAGTGGGTACGGAAAGTATTCAGATTTGTACAGTGGGTACGGAAAGTATTCAGACCCCTTTAAATTTTTCACTCTGTTTCATTACAGCCATTTGGCAAGATCAAAAAAGTTCTTTTTTTTTTGCTCATTAATGTACACTCTGTACCCCATCTTGAAAGAAAAACAAGACAGAAATGTAGATATTTTTGCAAATTTATTAAACAAGAAAAACTGAAATATCACATGGTCATAAGTATTTAGACCCTTTGCTGTGACACTCATATTTAACTCACATGCTGTCCATTTCCTTCTGATCTTCCTTGAGATGGTTCTATTTCTTCATTAGAATCCAGCTGTGTTTAATTAAACTGATTGGACCTGATTAGGAAAGACACACACCTGTCTATAAAAGACCTCACAACTCACAGTACATGTCAGAGCACATGAGAATCATGAGGTCTAAGGAACTGCCCAAGAAGCTCAGAGACAGAATTGTGGCAAGGCACAGATATGGCCAAGGTTACAAAAGAATTTCTGCAGCACTCCAGGTTCCTAAGAGCACAGTGGCCTCCATAATCCTTAAATGGAAGAAGTTTGAGACAACCACAACTCTTCCTCAATCTGGCTGTCCAGCCAAACTAAGCAATCGCGGGAGAAGAGCCTTGGTGAGAGAGGTAAAGAAGAACCCCAAGATCACTGTGGCTGAGCTCCTAATCAAGTCCAATCAGTTTAATAAAGCTTGCCAAATGTAATAGCTATTCCCAGGTCAATCATTCATTGCTGAGTTGTACTTGATATCTTTGCAAAAAAAAAAAAAAAAGGCTTCCTTAAAAAGACAGTATACTGCCTTACAGGTATTGGCCATGTTTTTCAAACCTGCACAAAGTATTTCAGCCCAAAGCCCCACAATGTTTTCTATCCCAGCAAACTTTCTGGGACTATCAAACTCTAGGAATACCCAATGACTCTACTCAGTGGTACATATGGAGTGCTGAACCAGACTGCAAAAGAGTCTAGATATGCGCAAACACTCCACAGACTGCAGCAGCAACAACATGAATGTTTAATGTACTTGGCAATCTCTAACCCAATGTCTGTAGTTAGCAGATTTTTAATCAGGTACTTCCTTCTATAAGTATTATAAGGCAACTGTAACAGTTTAAATATTAGAAGTCAAATTAATATTACCTATTGAACTCATATCATCAGCATATGGGCTTTTGGCTCCAACTATGCCTCCAAAACATTCCTTTTGGAGCGCACAGTATGGTCTGTCCAGGTGGGTCTTTCCATCACTGTCCACCATGCACCACTCACAGTCAAGAACACCAAAGCAAAAGCTGCAAGAGAAATATGAGAATCTCTTATTGCAGAGAGTAATAGTCAACATAAAAGAATATGTGGCTTGTGACATGTAAGAACTATTACAACTGAGTGGAGTCTCAAAATGATTGTGTTAATATTATTTTAAAGAGGCTCTAGTATTCAAATGGAAAATCATTACTGCATATCAAGAAAATGCTTGGGCTTAGTGGCACATTTCTCCAGACAGCAGGGTTGGGTGGGGGTTGGTTGGGAATGATGGAGAAAAAGGAATTAGTGTTAAGCAGCAACTGATTAAAACCAAAGAAAATTTGTTCAAAAAATTCTAAAACTGTATTTTATGGTGATGACACTTTGAACAGGTATATTGCCTAAGTTTGTTGTAAGCATTTTTCATGATCTACATCCAAAATAAGTGACCGTTTCAGTACAGACCTGCTTTCCATCCTCTGAGTGCATCCAGTATTGACACACTGAAAAAGTGCATCTTGTAGACTGGGATCAAGCATGGTGAATGTCATAGGTTCCTGGTGAACTTCACAGCTAGGATTCCTATAAGGAGCCAATGGACCACTCAGCATATCAATAAATAAAGCAATGCAACATAATAGTAAAAACAGTTAGAACAGGAAAAAATTGAAATGTGTAAAAGGGTTTCTCCATTTCATGTCTGAAAGTACACGGCCCACAGTAATGATAGCAAGAAAAATTGCAGTAGACTTTTTTCCATTATTGTTTTATTTTAGGTTTCAAACCTCTCCTCATTGGGCATTTAAATGGGTCCTGTTCACCTAACAAGAAAGCCATTCAAGAACAGACTGCAAGAGACATAGAACAGGAACTGAACAGGAAGATAAGTCATGGGAAATATTTCTAAAATCAAGTCAACTTGAGATTAAATTAAATTTGCTTCATATAAATATTAAGTACAACAAAGTAAACTCATTTAAAAACAAAACAGCATAAAAATGGAACAAATAGATTAAATATACCATTTTCTATAACACTGGATTTTAACATCACATTTTAATTTGAGGGGCCCTTATGGCAGTAGCAATATTCACAATTAGTGTAAAAGCTGTCAAAAAAAACAACCATAATTGGAATTAAAGTGCACCTGTCACCTCAAAACTAATACTATATTAGGTTCTACTAATGAAATAAACATTTTTGTAAATATATCTATTTAAAAAAAAAAAGTATTTTTATACAGCGTTTCTCTGTCATCTTCCCTGAGCCCAAGTTTTCTGAGTTGGGTTGGGGCAGGGCTAAATGATGGTTGACATTATAGCTCCTCCAATCAGATCCCTTAAATTATGATCTAACAGGGATCTGATTGGAGGAACTATGTCAACCCAGAAAGAATAGTCAGGCTGACAGGGAAGATGACAGAGAGAAACGCTGTATAAAGGTACATTTTTTAAAATACATACATATTTACAAAAACGTTTATTTCATTAGTACAACATAAATTAGTGTTAGAGTTTTGAGGTGACAGGTTCACTTTAAGGGTACAAAGTCATACAAGTGTGTCATGCCCACTACTGTTCACCAGACGCGCAGGAATCAAGTGCTTTGAATATCACATATTGTGACCATAATGGAACAGATAGTTTGTGTATGAAACTGATGTCCACAACCTTAGATCCTTACAATTCAAAATAAATATATAAAACAGCAGAATAACAATATTTACCTGCTTTCTGCATTTGTAAGATTTCCAGTGCACTCATTCACCTCTAGAGGGCACTCACAAGGACATTCACACTCATTCTGTTCCATTCTGTAAGTAAAAGAATGAAATATCAGTAATAAAACAGGTTTCTTAAAATTTCAGCAATATACTATATAATATACACTATATTTGACATGCTTTTATGACAATAGTGCCCACTAAAAGCATTCAGCTACAACAACTCCTTGCTTCTGAAAAACAGTCTTTTAAGTATCTTGCCTCTATTCATTATTTCATTGCTGAACACCTATAAAATATTTTTTTGCATGGATCATGAATGAAGAATAGATATGCACATTTTATTAGCTATATGCAATGCATGTGCAGTCATGTATTTCATGGGTTAAAGTCCATGACAGAACTACTACTTGGGCCTGAATTGTTGGCAATATTCTCTTTTACACTGAAACAGCATAAAATCCACTCGCTGCAGTACTGATTAGCCATCAGCTTAAGATGCATGACTGCCTAAAAAAACCCAATGCAGTCAGTCTGCAGCATGCATCTGAATGGACAACTAATCAGCCTATAGTATGTAGATTTTGAGTGCTTGCTTCAAAAGGGATGACCTGAGAACCTTGGTTAGTAAAAAGAGCCCCTTACCCATTAATGGAACAGTTCTTTTACCATAGTGATGTACACTAATTTTATAGACAATGGGATAAATGTATCGAGAGGTTTTATCGAAATCATAAAAAGAGCACTAAAAACTAAAGCTATTCATCATTAAAATGGTACCTAATGATAATTGAGACTTTTGTGTAAAAATATTAGCAAGTCTGGCTTTGTGTTCTTTATTTTTACACTGAAGACTGGTTAGTGTAAAAACTTATTAAAATGTTAGCAGTTGGTGTCAGTCATTAATGTAAAAGGAAAGGACACAAACAAGAATTGCTAACATCTTCTACACAAACAAGTAACTGTTCTTCTAATGCCTGGGTTCAGGCAGGCGTCCATTTTACATCTTAAAAACTAAGCTTCATACATCAGTTGCTGATGGCGATAAAAACTGATTTTCATAAAAATTTAAAAAACAGGCCTAGCTGGGGCAGAATGTAAAGAAAGATTGCTAACAAATGGATGCCAAACTGCTTTTGGCCCATGTTTTACGTTAACAGCATTTTAGACATATCCCACAACATGGGCTAAGAAAGGACTACTGCACAAGCTCTCCAAATTCATTCTATTGGCATTAAATACCTGTGACAATTCAGACAAAGCCGATCTACCATGCTGCAGGCACAAAAGGCAAGGGAATCACAAGTTTCATTCACTATTCCCACAAAAGCGTTAGTTCCAGGTATTCTTGTCAGTCTGTATTTGGAGCAGTGACTTCCATGAACAAGGTTTGTTAGGTCCCCCTAGTGGATGCAAAACATATTGGAATACGGCTGAACAAAGTATTTTCAAAAGTAGCAATGCATAATATATTTTTCTGTAGTATTTATATGGAAAATCAAGGAATAGATGGGCATGGATAATATAAAAATATTATAAGCATTCTTATAACCTGCCATAATCTACACTGCATGCTCTCTAACCTGTGGCCTCCAGCGGTTAATTTTTACTATTACAACTATTGCTTGCTTATATATATATATATATATATATATATATATATATACAGTATGTACGTATATATATATATATATATATATATATATATATATATATATATGTATGTATGTAGGTGGCTTAGAAAGGTAATTTTTTGGGTTTATTGTGCTTCCAAAGTGTAGGCTAAATGAACAAATTATATTTATTAGGAGGCTTTAGTTATTTTTTTTAAAACCTACAATAGTGTATACTTTAGTACCCCTCAGAAAGCACTTTAGACAAGAAGAAAACACCAATTTCTTTCATTTAATATGGTCTTGTCCAAAGATACTGGGATACTGGAGAGATATCAATAAATCACTGGGATACTGGAGAGATATCAATAAATCACTGGGATACTGGAGAGATATCAATAAATCACTGGGATACTGGAGAGATATCAATAAATCACTGGGATACTGGACAGATATCAATAAATATATATAGGAGAAATTAGCTCTCCCTTACATCCTATCACCCATAAACTATACTGGGAGTAATAGAAGAATGCCTAACTTTGAATCATACTAGAAACCTATATAGATCCCTAATGTACTATGGGAAAAAAATATCATACTACACTGGATGAGACCCCAAGAATTAAGTCTTACTGACTGGATCCAGTTAGTGAATAAGAATCTACCCTTAATTAAATTAACATATGAGGCAAGAGGGTGTAGAGGAAAATTACCAAAAATATGGTCACATTGGCTATAAATAAATACAGACATCTCAAGCTCTTGAATATAAAATGTTTTATTTAAACACTGCAGATTGTACGTGATAAATGCTTGTACTGAAACTGTATTGTATGTTATTAATGTGCTGATGTAACTCCATGTTCTAAGATTGTAATTTTGCAAATTGAAAATAATAGAAATGTTCCTTAAAAAAAAAAAAAAAAAATTCACTTTAGACAAATACTCCAACCCATTTACTGTAACCATCAAGGATGCAATTTAATGCACCCTTGCACTTAAAGTGAAGCTTACCAGAAGGCTAGTGTTGAATTTATAAAACCTTTGTACAGTTCTGTCGCTGAAACTGTTGCACAGATTCTTCTTAACAAAATTAGGATGATTTAGAATATCATTTGCCACAAGAGGTTCCTGTAATACAAAATGGAACAAGATGGTAATCAGAAATCTTCAACCTTTTCTTTATGGGAGCTTTTAAAATAAAATTCTCAAGTACCTTGTGAGTAATGTGCTGCTGCTCTACAGGAGCATGGCCTTTTGGATCAATTAGAGTTGGGTGTGCAACAAGATAGCCTCTGTCCTCCATGATGAAGCACCTTCAAGGGGGAACAATGTAAATGCATCATGGGATTATGAGCATTCTTGAGAAACTGCAGCGGCATTCTTGTCAGAGCTTACTTGTTAACTGAACTGTACACATGGGTGATTGATTTTACTGTATGCAGGGATATGTATTACATGAGCACTATATGTATTATATACATAAAATGATTTTTTCCAGTCATAAGACATTTAACTATGATGCCATCAAGATAAAGATTAAAATACAGATTCATTATTAAAGGTTATATATTGTAAAAATCAGAAGTATAATATAAAATGACCATTGTGCAAGTAAGCACACATCTTCAATTTATTTGTACCAGGAACAACCTCTCACTCACATAAATATTTAGATTCCGGACAATAAAAATGAACAATCATAGTTACCTTATTTTGTTACCGCCATCTTGATTACATACTGGTAGCAGCTCTATAAGTACTTTGTAAAAATAACGCAACGTAAAATCTATGCCCATTACAGCCACTGTGTGACCAGAGGAGATCTGTGAACTAAACAGAATAAAGCAGACAATACCATTAATTGCAACAGTCACAAAGCTCTACTGTAAGATGTCACTGGAAACAGACCACATAGCATCACAGAATCTTAAATACCAATATATTTTAACAAATACGTGCACTCTGGAAAATTTTGTCACATTTAATTTTTACATGTGATCCTTACCTGGAGGAATGTATAGTGTGGCTTATTGTGACAACATAACCAGCTCCTCCAACATCCAAATAAGGTCCAGTAAAAGTGATTAATCCTGGGTTAGCCAAGGCATGCAAATACCTAATGCGCAAAAGTGGGGAGAAAATTATGCTTCCATGACTATGAGACACAGACAAGTAAGGCATCTGGCAAGGTGTGTAAAGCAGGCAAGAAGTGGAAAACAAGGGAGAAAATTTGCATGATCTGCATGAAATATCCAATTCATCATATTCTCAGGCTTTTTAAATATTATCATTTTGAAACTTACCATTGTCTCCTAGTGGGATCAAATGCTTTGTCCATAAGAGAGCCAGGGTAAATTCGAAGCACCCCATTGGGTGTTGCTATGTAACGCCGAACAATGTAACTGTTCAAGCTGTTCATTTCCATTTGGGTCATCCATTCATCTGTGACGTGACTGGTAGCCATGACTTCATTTCTGACAGAAAACTGAAAGACAAAAGCACACATAGCAGGGGTTCCCTTAAGACTTCCATGAAAGAACATTAATCTGCTCCTGGCATTCCTTAAATGGCTTGGCAACATCATCTAAACCCTACTATTCATTATGGATTTACGCTGGGTATTCACAAACTAACTCCCAAACAGAATTAGATTTTTACAAACCAATATTTATCTCTGTATTGTTACAAACCTGACCCTTCATATTACATTTCTATGACATAATGAAATAATTCTGCAATATGGATTTATTTTTTTACATTTCTGCATGGAACCAAATAACCTACATTTTGTAAATTCCTTCTTTAAAAAGACAGTATGCTAGTATACTTCCTTCCCTTACTGCCCACTGACAAGAATGTATGGTTTACTTACAGTTAAAAAGGGGGTTATACAAGTTATCCCATTGTTTGTATTGCATACTCTCGCTTTAAAAATCTATAGCAAAGGACCGGTCACACAAAAAAACATCAAAATTCTCATCTGGATTGGCGCTGCAGTTATTCAAACACAGTGCTTGTAAAAATGTTATATTTCAAGTTAAATTCATAAATTGTATTGCTTCTGTCTGTTCTTATCTTTACTAAAAGCAATCATGTTGTTAGACCAGACCCAGTCTCTCTGTTGTTTATGGTGCTTTACATAAAGCATATACAGGAAATGTGCTTTAAAGCTGAATATTTACTTTCTAGACAGAATGAAGAATTTGCACAGACTGAATAATTAGTAACTATAAATGCATTTCAGGCATTTTCAATTGCTGGTGTAAGGCTAGGTTTACACACGGCATTTTTGCGCCATGTATTAAGAAATGTGCGTCTAGAAAATATGCCGGCATCTTTCAGTACCGCATATTTTCTAGACATGCATTTCTATTGTATTTACCCATCTCCAATGTAAACGCTCCCTCTGCGTTCACAGCTCCTCCTATTGGGCTGCATTTAGTGTGTGGCATATATACACCAGAAAAAATGCGACGGCCAACATTCCATGCGCAGCGTATGCGCGTCATATGCTAGCTTGGCTGGAACAAGGCAACTCCACAGGTTTACACGGCACTGCTTTTTTTGTTTTTATGTTTGGCATATATATATATATATATATATATACAGTGCCTACAAGTAGTATTCAACCCCCTGCAGAT
>WMED01018755.1:0-12613 GCA_019650415.1 Pipa parva | reverse complement strand
GCAGGCGGTGCCCCTAGCTTTTGCCTACTCTGCCTAATGGCAGAGCAGGCACTGACTAGGGGAATCCTCTGTTTAGTGAATAAGGAGTAGAGAATCAGCATGTAGCCACCCAATGTGATAAGAATTCACTTCGACCCCCCATAGCCTCTCACATATTTTTTAGTATCTTCATTACTTCCTCTTTTATTTCCATGTTTTTCAGGCCTTGAAGACTGAAGGTTGAATAGTCACGTAAAGCTCTGCATTCACATCTATTTGCCACCTCCCCATGTTCACTTATTGATCAAACTCTATGATGTGGTGAATATTCAGCCAATTCGGGTGACTAAAATAGGCGCGATCTTACAGAGCACTAGGTGTATTGCCCTGAATTCACCTATTGGATTTTGCCACACCAGAGTGACGAATTGGGGGGCTGATGGAAGGGCCCTGTATTCTACTTTTATCCAACTAACAACGCCACACAATGCACCCAACAGTGATCACTGCTGTCCGCTTGTTTGGCAAGTGTATTCGCTGCTTAGTCAATAGCGAGAAGTGAATTTAAAATTACTTTGGAGATGCGACTCGAATTGTAGCGAGGTGAATTTGACAGGTGAATTCAACCCTTTAGTCGATCAGGCCCAGATCTATCTCTATATTTTTTTTTAGTCTAGAGAACTATGCAGTTTTTTGGTGAGGAAGTTGCTGGAGCTTGCCCTCCCCCCGGGTTTTGCTTAAATCAATGAGGCCCAGCAGATCACTCAGTAAAAAGCACAGCAATCCATATTGCTTTAATGGCCTGGCCTTAGATTTTCATTTAAAAAAAGAGAATTTATATCTTAGTCCAATAAATCAACAGGACAGGTCATGGATGTAGAAATGACACGTGGTTATTTAAAACGAAAGATTTTAAGACAATTTTCAGTGGAATTATGGTTTTGTGTGTGTGGGGGGGGGGCAAGGGAGTCACCCTTGCAACTATCAGCATGTATGCAATCTCCCTCCTCTCCTAAAGAGCCATTAACTATATCCACAGACTACCCAAGTGTACCAGAACCAGCAGAAAGCCCCATTTTTCAGGGTTCTTTCCCACGTTCCCAGGTCCAATGGATCCTGAGTCCTGTTCCCCACTCCTGAACTCCAACCACCCTGTGCCTGATGAATGGTCTCTGGAGAAGATGTCACTAATGAATAGCCAATCAGGACAAAGTGACTGAAAGACTTTACTGAATCACAGACAATAAGGGAAACCAGGCAGTATGTCAGTGCTATCATAATAAATGTGTGCTGCTGCTGGGAGGTATGCATGTAGTAACAAAGATTGTTTTTGGCCCCATATTGGATTCCTTACCTTGCAGAGTAATGTGCAATCTGTATGGAGTTTGAATTTATGAATTTATAACCACAGCCCAAAAATATACCCACATATTATTAGTGATCTTAATTGTCCTTATATATGTTTTTATTCCTGTGGAGGGAAATTAGATTTCAAATTTAATTTTGGAAGAGAATAATGTGAATAGTTAAAGAAGACCTAAAGTGAAAAAATAAAAAAAGGCTGTTAAAATACTTACCTTATACTGAGCCGATTGATTACAGTCACAGCATGAGCTGTGCTGTAATTAGCTGGCTCCTGATGCTTCCCATGGCGCCTCCTGCGCAGTGCGCTGGCTGACTGAGAAGCCAGCGCGCAATTCCTTCTTTTCCTTTCCCGGCTTCTACATCATCACGCTTACTGCAGGGAGCGTTCTCATTGGCCCTCGCAATGAACGTGATGATGTTTAAGCCCTGTAACACCCGTGGTGTTACAGGGTGAGGGGAGTTGCGGCG
The DNA here is from genome assembly GCA_019650415.1 of Pipa parva. NCBI lineage: Eukaryota > Metazoa > Chordata > Amphibia > Anura > Pipidae > Pipa > Pipa parva. The sequence continues at coordinate 10,801 of WMED01018755.1, read as the reverse complement.
CTGGCTGCCAGTCAGTGTGAAGCATCGGGGGAAGCATTGGGAGCCAGCTAATTACAGCACAACTCAGGCTGTGACTGTAATTAATCGGCTTAGTACAAGGTAAGTATTTTAACTGTTGTTTATTATTTTTTTACTTTAGTTCTCCTTTAAATGTTCTCTGTATGTGGAATTTGTCTGCTCTAGATTAATTTAAAAACAAACAAACAATTGATTGTGTTTTTTCTGGGTCAAGTAAAGTTTCTGTTTCATTTTCTGTATTGGAAATGTATCAAGTCTCCACTAGGCAGTCACTGAACATCTGGATCAGGTCCACTCTGCCCTAGAATAGCACTGAGTGGTTTTGGCCGAAGTACAGTCAGTCTCACTCTGTTCTTTTTTCATGTCCCTTTTTCAGAATGTAAATATATGCGGCTCTGAGATCCCGAACATTTAAAAGAAAGCTATCATTATATGTAAAATATTATTCATTTTATGTTTGGTGTTTTATAAATGGAGTACATTTGTCCCATAGCTTCAATACCAACCTATGCTAATTGGGGCACAGCAGTGTATAAGGAAGGAACTTTCTATTATAAATATATTAAATGTCTGGTTCAGTTGCAGTTTTTGTACAGTGTAAAAGATTCATGTGCTTTGATTGGTCACAGGATAGTTTAATCTAGCTCTACAGGTTGTACAAAAATTATCATTGGTATTATGGGCTTTTCCATCTCAGGCAAAGTAACTGCCTACCCATGATGTCATTTCTGTTAGGACTTGCACAGGGTATATAGGGTCATGGGTTGTTTTTTTTTTGGCTTCTATTGGCACAGACATGAATAAAGCAAAGTACAGAAACGTAATGATTATTTACTTTATTTAATTGTGCATTTCTCTGGGGACAGAACTCCCTCAACAAGAAAGAAGAGCAATATTTTTAAATATTTGTCAATGCATTCACACATGTACAGGCAAACCTGGGTATGAATGCCATGTTTATAGAACCTAATGCTGTGCAAGTTTCAGTTGATTGATTGCTGCAGGTTCTTAGAAGTTCTAGCACTAACTGGGGCAAACACATTGACACAGACCTCCCAAGTGTCCTGGATTCCACACACTGTTTTTAAAAGGGGTATCATTCCATTTATTAAATGCCACAGGTAACAATTACAATAACATTCAGAAGTAAAATCTCCCTTTGTCAGGATAAAACTATAAGAAGAAACTATAACTGCCACAAAAAGCCCTGTTATGCCTTGGTCACACCTAGAGAAAAGAGAGATATCTTACACGTTGATTGAAATTTAATCTGTGGCCAGCTTTAACATGCATAGCTAACTTATTCTAGTTTAAACCTGGTTTTGGTATTGCATTCATTTTCCCACTTTGGATTCCATGTTCCTATGCTGTGTGTAATCATTGACAAGCATTCTCATTTCTCACACTCAGGTCAACTTAAAGCTATCTTCTTTCCTTCATACATTTACTCACTGAGTTTATGTAACCATTATCAGTTGTCATTGTTAATGACCATCAAGGTATTCTACATTGGGATATATTTTAAGATAAAATCATACTAGATTACTTAATGGAACGCTATTAACAAAAATGAAAATGTTTCTTTTTTGTCTAATAGAATGTGTAATATTTAGTAGAGGTATACTTTGATCACCATCTTTTGGATTTGGTTGGAATTTGGATTTAGATTTTTTTGCGGTTCGCATTTTTTGACAGGGGTTTTAGATTCAGACTTGGATTTGGATTTTTAAAAATAGATACTAAATTCTCTCTCATGAATCTTCTTTTCCTTATGTGACTAATTCACAGTGCCTGAATTCATATGGAAGTTATAAAGGTATGCATTAAAGCTACCCTTACTATTTCTGTTGTCTTCTCTTCTGATCCATGAAGTAGTCATGTATGGGTCCATGTTGTCTCTGCTCCTCCATCTTCTTTCTTGATCTTCTGAACCCCACAACTGAGCTTGAACTGTGGATAATACTTGACAGTTAAGTGGTCTTAGAATTGTATTGAAGATGAAGTTTTTTTTGTGCACTAATAAGCAGTGGGTGCACCAATGACAGATCAAGACCCCATGGACTATGGTGGATCAAGAAAGAAGATGATGGCCCTCCATGGACTAAGTTGTGGCTAAAAATGGATGTCCTTGAATTTTCTGTCAAGGCTGAAAGAGTAGTGAGGGCTTCATAGTCAACATGGGCCCAAGGGTATAACATCAATAAAGGAAAGCCTCTTTGTATGCCACATTGCTGCACATCTGGGGATAAGGGGAAAACTTTGCACTTACTTTTATTCAACATTTTCTTTGATGGTTTTACTTTGTTTTGGTGAGGGTTAGTGAAGGTTAGAAACAATCAGTATGGTTAAAAGTGCTCCAAGCAGTTCATTAAAAAATCTGAACAAAAAACCCAATATGTTTTGGATTTGGTTTTCATCGAAAAAAAAATCAATCTACGCATGTGCTTCATGTTTCATTTCGGCAGTTAGTGTACTGCTGCTAGAGTGACCAGCAAATTTTTTTTCTGGTAATAGTTCTCCTAAAATACGTATCACCCAGGGAGTTTGAAAATAAACTGCACTGAGCAGAGTAGAAGGATCTACTGTGATAAACTCTGCAATTAAGGCAGAGCTGTTGCAACAGATCCTAAATGTAGCTCCACGTGGAACATGGCCAGGTAGCTGATTTTGAGCTTTTGAAGTTGTAAGTCCCCAGCTGTGGAAAATGCTAATAGAAACTGAAATCCCTGCAGCGCCAGAGTACATCAGCTCTATTTAATTAGTCTCCAAAAAAATAATAGAATGAAAAAGACCTCTGCCAAGCTGAGATTTTTGCAGAGATTTCTATCATGCTTTCACAAACGTGCCCCATGAATGTTGGAAGACATTGGTTTTAAATGCTGTAGAACTACAACTTCCAAATTTTCTTCAGTTTGCAGAAAATAATCTGTTAAAAAATGGCTACTCCATATGATAATGTAAACAACATTCTTAATGTATTTATTTGTTTATGTTTTATAACAGAAAAGTACTGCTCTCTGTAAGATCTACACTTTTATTAAGATGCATCAGTATCAATTTCATTTTTGTGGTCATTTATTTTTTTTCTTCTAGTAGGTTCGCTGGTTATATCCATATTATATACAATATGTAACAGGGATAGACTGGGGGTTATTCACTAAGGTGAGAATTTGACTGTCGAATTCGCAAACAGCGGATTCCCATAGCAAATCCGCTACAATTTCTAACTAATAAAAAGTTAATGTACCTATTTTACCATCATCATGCACAATTTGCAATACAATAATGTTATTTTCCTGTTTAAATAGTCTTCAAAAATACTTTACCTGCAAATCATTTTTGCAATTCTTGAGTTTTTAAAAGTTCAGTCACTGTGAATTTAGATTTTTCCAAATGTCTGCATGAATGTAGTTTTAAACATATCAAATTAAAAAAATAGGCAGATTTTATACTATCTGTATTTGCTAAACTCGTATCCAGGCATGGATAGAAACATATCTAATATACCTTAAGGGCTAAATACAGAAGCCAAATGTCCAGCCATAAATAGTTTAATAAACAGTGAATTTGGATTACTCTTTGTACATACCAGTGGATTCTACTGAAGGTTAAAGCTATATTTAAAAATAAAAATAGTACATCAAACATTGAAATAGTGTGTTTCTATGGGGTTTTTAGGTTAAAGATATTTAACTTGGCAGACACGTAAATCAAATAAAAGGATCATTGTGACCCCCTCATTTGCATTTAATAAATATTTCTATAATATTATCTGTGTAAATAACCTGAACACTAAAGGGGCTATTGATAAAAGTTGACAAGTTTTTGACTGTTTCAGGCTATTGAAATAGCAGTATATTATCGATATTGTCATTTTTGCTTCTATAATAGTCTATTCAGATTACAAAGTGCATCACTGGAAGACTGAAGGGGTTATTCACTAAAGTCTGAATTGTTGCGTATAGGTGCAAATTCGCCAGATAAAGACAGTCGCAATAGGCTGCTACTGTCACAGTCGCGGCTTTATAATAAGAATATTGTTGCAGTCACAACTTTATTATGGGAAAATTGTGGCAATTTTAACTTTAATTTTTAAAAAATTGTCGCAACTTTACAATGGGGAAATTGTAGCGGATTTGCCATGGGAATCCGCTGTTTGAGAATTCGACAGTCCAATTTGCACCTTAGTGGATAACCCCCAGAATTTAGTGCTATACTCTGTCTACAGGAAGTACTTAAACTATAAGGAAAGCAGGAAGCAGATAGGGAAACAGCTGCTAAACCAAGGGTCTCAAACAAAACTTTCTCCCTATACATTCAGATCCAGTCACCTGACAGATATCTTGCTCAAACTCATTTTGTTGCAAAAAAAATTAAAAAATAACTTTTTGTGTGTGGCAGATTTCAAGTTTCTAATCTTCTGTTTCAGGAAGCAAACTGCGCCTATGCCATCATCCTCATGGCAGTTTATTGGTGTACAGAAGTGATACCTCTTGCTGTCACTGCACTTCTTCCCGTTCTGCTCTTTCCAATGTTTGGAATTCTGGAATCCAAAAAGGTAACTCCTGACTTTATAGTCAGTTTTATGCAAACAGTGGGGGATCTTGCAAAACAGAGATCGGTCCCATTCAAACCTAAGCTTGAAACGTTAGACAAATCTTTCTCTACTGATTTTTTTTTCTGTTATTTTTTTGGGACTACCATTGAATTATAATCTAATTTATAGCCTTATTCCTACATCATCTTCTGTCTCCAAAAAATAATTTTGCTTCAAGCATCCATTTTCTTCTTTATCCTCTGTCTAGCATAGTTCATTGTTTAATAGTTTATTTGGTGCTTGGATTTGCTAGACATAATAAGTACATTGACACTGGACCAGCCTAGCTTTCTCACAGACATAGGCCTGTGTTTATAAAAAGATATCACTTTTTGGCATAATTATTATAGGTGATGGGGAAGACAAATTTCAATGATTATGATGAGTACAAGGATTGAAACAGTGACTATTATATTATGCGACAGTATGATGAGATTGAATTCTGGCACCTGTATATCTATCTGGGTACATCTTGTAATGTCTATAAAAACCAAGGCTAATCAGTGAAGCACAAGCACAACATTAAACTCACCAACTTCTCAATGGATGTTCCCTTCTATAACATGCATTCTCAGAATTCATAGTTGCTACAAAATATATATATATATATATATAAATAAATAGTGAAATGCTAATTGTATAGTATTGAAAAATAAGTTATAGTGTTTGGATGTGGGCATAGAAAAGGGCAAAAAAAAAAACCTTATGCAAAAGTTTATTTTCTCAAAAAGGGGCTGCAATTTCTCAAAAAAGGACGATGCAATGTGGATATAAATGTGAGTTGCCTAAATGTTGGGAAGTTTCCCAAACAAAGCAGATGGTATGTCACTGCCTCACTTTAGGATTATGTATGCACAGTGATTAATGAAAAATCAATTAGGGCAAAGGAAAATGGGATAAACTCACTAGAGTATTGCTGTGGGAGTAGTGCCACAGGTCAGAGGTATATGACCATTTGTCAATAAAAGCATTGAGCTGGTTAGGGCAGTGTTGATAATGAAATCAAGTGATTCACTGCAGGGTGTGTTGACATGATAGCACAAGGCATCAGGTTCTTCTATTGGTTCCCAGTTACTACTGGACCAGTGTATTGACAGAGTGCAGTGGAGTGATGGTGTTACCCTGCTTCGGCCAGTGAATGTTGAGCATATTTGGAGTGGCCAGAGATATACCCAGGTAATGTTTTCCCTTGAAGTCAAGCTGTTGGAAGTCTAGAGGAAGATGGTTACCCATGTTGAAGTCTTTGGACTAGTGAATAGAACTGTTAGAGATGAAGTCTGGCACATTGAAGTCACATTTGTTTGGGTCATAACTTGAAGTTAGGACTGTGGCATAAACAAAAATATTGGTTATGTTATGCCAAATAATATAATATTGAAAGTCGGAAGATTCTTGTAGAAGCCTTAGCTATGCAAGTGAATGTGTTATGTCCTGTTATAGGTATAAGCACAAGATCAGTCAGGCCAAATACAAACAAGGGCTGAAAGGAGTGACTGAAGAACCAGTGCTCAAAGTATTTGGGTTGACTTCCCATTCTTAGTTATGAACCCTTGTAGTAAGTGTCGAACTTGCGGTGCTCCCACAGATGCTGCATGACTTGTGACAGTTGTGTAAACAGAGAGATCACCCTGTGACTCCCAGAGGGAATGCTGTGTGTCTGCAAACTGTTGTGTTGCAGTCCTGACACCTTGGGTTTATTAGAAACTTTATGATCTTAATAAATGTTGCATGAATTGATTTTAAAGTAAACCATGTTGAATGACTGTTTGTGTGTTTTTGTGGCTCTGAGGAGCCCAAGAATCAGGATATCTGGCCTAGCTTCCACAATTTATCCAGTAGTAACAATATTTTCCACTGGATGAATATATAAACAAGGTTTGCAAAGAGTAACATTAGTTTTAGCCAAAACCGTAATTCCTTGGTTGTGATATTAAACTGTACAGTAAACATTTGATTTCCAAATACACAGTGTAAAGGGGGTAATACATGAGGAAGTGTGTATTTCCCAATTATGCTGACCTCCTTCAGGGTTTCCAGATTTTTCTAAAAACCTAAAAGGGTAGATGGAAAAATGTTGGTGGAGTGTATAGATGTCTGTGAAAGAGGAGGTCAAATGTCAGACTAATTTATTCACTAAATAAAATTCAAACAGCGGATTTCCATAGCAAATCCACTACAATTTCCCCATTTTAAAGTCTCAACAATTTTTTAATGTTAAGATTGTGACAATTTTCCTATAATAAAGTTGCAACTTTGACAATATTTTCATTCTAAAGACGCAACTGCGACAGTAGCTTTATCTGGAAAATTCGCACCTATATGCAACAATTTGGACTTTAGTGAATAACGGCTTTAATCTGTAAACTGTCCCTGGGAGTCTTGAATTCAAGGTTTCTGTCCCTGAAAGTCTGGTTGACTCTGCACACAGAGAGTCATCCCAAAGAAGTAAAAGAGGAAAGCTAACCTAAGGGCATATCTAGAGGGGATTGAATACTGGGAACTGATATCACTCACTGTAATTTTTCATTCATTGGAAGGATGAAGCTGTATTACCAGACATGTGGTCTGCTTAAGTTTGCTGTTTCCCCAAAATAGACTGTTTATTCCCCTGAACTGTATAAATAAACCAGTGTTTTCTTGAGACGAGTACTGTTTTTTGCCATTGTGTGTAGACACTGGGCTAATTGCCACAACAGGCGTATAGCATTACTTATCATATTTACTCATCTTGGACTTCTTATCTTGGACCTGTAGTTTTTCCAGTAAATATGTTGAAATGTTGTCTCTCCCAACATGATATAAAATGTACTGAATGTAAAAGTGTAGACATCTAGTACAAGTTCTGAGAAAAGATATAATATTATTACAACATGCATCTGTGGGTAAACAAATAAGACAATGGTTCATTATCAGTCCATCAGCTGGATACTTCTCCTTAACAGATATATATATACTGTATATATATACAGTGCCGGCTCTGCCGGAAGAGGGGATGGCGCGGGATGGGGGCGCCGGGGGAGGGGGCGGGGTTTCGCGAGGGGGCGGGGGCGCCGGTCGAGGGGGCGGGGCAGCGCCGGAAGGGTGGGGGCGCCGTTGGAGGGGGCGCCTAGGGCGCCAATAGAGCCAAAGCCGGCTCTGTATATATATATATATATATATATATACATAGACCAGGTTCACACTAGCTTATTTTCAGCTGAGCTTTTTAAATTAGGCATATTATTGTTTATCTAGCAAAACACAATGGCCTGTGTGGTTTATCTCACAGGAAACAATGTAAACAATTTTCCCAGCTCAGTTGAAAAATCAACTAGCTTGAACCCAGCCTAAATAAAGGTCCCTCACAAATGAAGTTTTTCTCTCTATATTAACAGTCTAGTCTCCAAATATTATTTGTTTATACAACCCCACAGTTAAATAAACCCAGTTTTGCAATATATATATAATTATATATTATAATCGTTGCTGTTTTGACTTTACAGCCACTTTTTCTACCGGCCCTCTAATACTTTCTCTTTAGCTAATCAGCCTGAAATTCAAACTCAAGCTTGAGAATTCTGAAAAACCAATCATAAGAAGCGGGTGAGCAGCAGCTCTCTGAATTTTCACAACTATAAGGCTCTGATTGATTACTCAGAATTCTCAAGCCTATCATTCTCATCCCTTTAAGATCCCAAACTGAACTGCTGAAGAGGACATATTAGTAAATAATTTATACTGCAAAAATCATTACTCTAACAGTGACAAACAGAACATGTCTAATAGGTACAACATGTCATCAAATTATTCTTAATGTGTCTTGTTTAAAATATGTAACTTTGTATAATTGTGTCTATTTAAATACCAGTTCAGAGTTTCCAATAATCTCACAGACAATTCAAGTTCATCCCTGCTTATGCTCCACAGGTGTGCATGCAGTACCTGAGAGATACAAACCTGCTGTTTGTGGGAGGTCTGATCGTTGCTGTTGCAGTTGAACACTGGAACCTACACAAGAGAATTGCTCTGAAGGTTCTCCTCATCGTTGGAGTGAGGCCTGCCCTGTAAAAACCTTTTTCTTAATGCACAGATATATTGCATGAAAATGTAAAATAATGTAATAAATAGTTTGCATGCTGGATTGCTGGAAAAATATAATTTGATCTAAATCACTTAAACAAAATATACTCATTTATTATTAAGTTAGTATATATTTTTACTTTGTTAAGAGTTTCTGTGTCACAATTCTGCCAGAGTACTATCAAGGCACATGAAAAAAACAAAAAAAGCTGACTGGGTGAGATAGATACATCAGCTATGAGGTCTGCCACATGGTTTCATAAACAGGCTCAACTCCTAAACCTGGATGGTGATCTAATGAAAGATATCAATGATAGCTTTGCTACTGTCTTTAAGGGCATTCTCCTTGTCCTGTTCCCTATCCCAGTATATTTAGATTTTATTGCTAATAAAGTATTTTTATTTCGTGAAATTCAAACGCTGCTAAAAGCTCGCATCATCAAAGCACTGCTTTTCCCATCATTCATTCTTTCAACTGGCAAGAGGAAACACACAAGGCTTGGGAGACATCTGTGTCTGGTACCCATTAGATGATATTGTCATTATCTTATTTTATGAAGGTGTAATACTGTGCTTTTACACAATTCTTTCTCCAGTACAGTTGTGTTAGCTTTCCTTAGGGTAAGGCTTCCACTTAGCACTCATTTTCTAATGTATATACTGTATAACTTCACATTAAATTGCCTATAGAAAACTGTAGGATAATGGTACAAATGACTCTTTTTTTCAGGCCAACTCTGTTTGACCCTGCTAAAAATCACCCTTGCTCCTACTTATCTATGGAGAAAGATTAACCATTATATAACTTATATACACTTTACCGATGAAACTGGTACTATATAACACACAAACTTACATCGGCATTGCAGAGGGAGTTTCTTGTGCTCAAGTGATCCCAGCACCTTGCAGGAGTAGTAGATACCCAGGTATAAACAGCAATGGAGACATAACCCTGGGAGAACTGAAGTAGACTTCAACCCGGTGTGTACTATGTCAGTGGGATTTCCTTAACTGAATAAATGATCCAGACTCAAAATACAACCTGGAACTAAGTTCCTTCATCTTTCTCTAACTTGCAGGTAGATACTTTTTATACTGCTTTCCTCAAAGCCACAGCCTGAAAACTTCCCATAATTCATAGGGCAAGGGTACCAGGGTACCTAAGTGCTTACTCCTCCCATAAGAAGCAGGAAATATAATAATTAATTAAATGCTTAATTTAAATAAGTATGTTTTGGTGGGATGAGTTACTAAAAATAATACATTTTATTTATATATATATATACAGTATGTAGATGTTGCTTCCCACAGCTTATATTTATGACCTTACAAGGTAAATAAAAATACTTCTTTAAAAAACATTTTTTTGGTATATTTAACCCCATGAGTGGGAGCAGGTAAAGAGAAAGATAGTGAAATATAAAAATGTAAAATTTTCTTTTCTTTATCCTTTGACCTAGTGGTTATTAGAATGTTATTGGAAAAATAAGACTTAGACTACAATTTAACCTTAATATAGTTTTTTTTTTTTAATTCCCCCACACATATTCTATTGTTATAGGCTCATGCTAGGATTTATGGGGGTCACTGCCTTCCTGTCAATGTGGATAAGTAATACTGCTACGACTGCGATGATGATTCCAATTGTCCATGCAGTTCTAAATCAGCTTAATACAAGTGAGCAGGATTCTACCATTCTGGAAACCTTGGAAGGGAAGACTAACCCTGGGCTGGAGATGGATTCTAAAAATGACATACAAATGACTACTATCTCCAGTAAGTACATTGTGTGATGATGTGATGTTGTTAGAACTGTTCTATGTGTTCTTTTTTGATCAAACATTGTGATTTATCTGCCTAGCAAGAGGGAGGTAATAGATGAGGAGGAGTTAACTTAAGGAAAGGGAATTGCTAGACAGAGAGCTATGGGTAAAGCAAGAAATAAAGTATTCTGATCCAGAAAGGCAGTGTCCGAAAATGGGACTCATTCCAGGTGTCATGCATCCTCACTTCAGTACAACGCATGGCATAGCCTCAATAAAGTAAAAGGGGATGACTTGTTAAAAATCTGTAAGGAACAATTTTAAAAAAGTATTAAAAAAATCCCTTTTAGAGATCAGTGATTCA
>WMED01018754.1:0-12613 GCA_019650415.1 Pipa parva | reverse complement strand
CCAAAAACTGACCTCGACTTATACACGAGATCGACTTATACTCGAGTATATACGGTAGTTTCAATTGAAATTTATCAGTTGCGACATTCATTTTGGAATCATTTTTTAATAGCAAGAAAGGGAGTGAAACTTGGCTGACAAAGAAAATCCTTTAGCATTACATACATTAGGAGCCCAGCGAGGGACAATTTAGCGTAATGTCAATGAGTCTAGGCGAAAGCTCAGTGAAGAAAAGTCTAGGAAATTTCCCAGTTGGGTTGTTGAATCCGGTTCCTATGATTTGAAGAGGATTTTCTTTGTCAGCAAATTTCCATAATTGCTTTTTTGCTGCTTTTTTGCTATTATGAAATGAACTCGAATGAATGTCAATTTGCAAACGCAGCGCATTTTTACGCTGTGTGATTAGCAACTATTAAATTCCTATTGAAACTAATCTAATCACATCAAATATGCTGCATTCCATACGCTCAAAGAAATAGTGCAGGTAGTGTTCTAGCGTAATACGCTTTCAATGGAACGCCAGTGTGAACGCTTTTCTTCCATTATCATTGTTCTCTACGGATTTCCTCTGGCTTCTATTCTGAGCTTATTTTCACCGGAGATTTTTTTAATACGCTGCGCATAATACGCTAGTGTGAACCTAGCCTTCCTGTGTTTTTTTCCATGTTGGAATCACACTATTACTTATTATTACTCCATAGGTTGAGTTATGATACAATAACCCTACAGAGTTGAAACCCCTATGAAAATCTGCCTTGACATACCGAAGCAGAGAACAGTTAATATTAGCACTAGTACACGGGTCGGCAAAGTTCAGCAGCTGCAACTATCTTGTGAGCCACTGGAGGATGGAGGCATGCCCTCTCCTGACCACATGACAACTGATGGCCAATCAGAAGAGCCGTCGGCAGTCGTGGGCGTGGATTGGGTGTGGCTTCAGCAGTGCGCTTCGAGCCGCAACAAGGCGACTAAAGAGCCGCACTTTGCCAACCACTGCACTAGTACAATTAGTGTTGGTTAGTAGAAATATTAAGCAGTGATCTACAAAGTATACACTCGAGCTTTCTAAAAGCATATTGCTGTTATTTGTATCAATCTCTCTACTTTGCATTTTATTTTCTGCTCAGAGATAAAAATCTGCAACCTCTCCAAGTTGTTAGGATCAATTAGAATTAGAACACATTTTCAAGCGTTCCATTAACTCCCTGTAACATTTTCTTCACTTGCTGTGAAAAATCGTATTTATTTTTATACACCAGGAAAGTAATTGAATTTTTGAGTAGTGCATTGCACTGATTGTTTCTGTTGAACTTGCCAAGGAACAGTACAACAACTCAACAATACATGTAAATTATTAACCAGTCGGCATTTCAGTTTGTTTCTTTTGTAAACAAACTCAATTTTCACATAATCCTAATTGAGAGAACGAGCCTGGGTATGTAGTATAAAACCATTCAAAGCATTATTGTCTTATGTTTTCCCTTTGTCTCTAACTTGAGCTTGTAAGAACTTCATCTTATTTTAAATAATGAATTTGCCTTTTGTCCATTTGTACAGGAAAGACATACCGTTAAAACATAATAAAGTAATGGTTAGTCAGTAAGGCCAGGGCTAATATTGCTGAACTGTTTGTAACAAACCAAAATAACCTGTGGGGATTAACCAACAGGAAAAAATAGTTGTTATTTTTCCAGTTGAACTACAAAACAGTGAGTGTGACTCTGGCCTTAATCGATATGTCAGCCATATTGTACTCATGAAAGTACTGTAGCTATGAATGTGACTACAGTGTTGGAGATATGTATCCTGGGAAATTACAAGTAGGCCACTGTCACAATAAGGCCACAGTAATCATATTTCTCTCTATTTCATTACCATGCTCCCTTAACAACAATACAGTGACAGTGACTATAACTTTAGAATGTTCACGATATAAGCAGTCTTGTCGCGTGATATTTGCAGCATGCTCACGATAATTACTACATATGAAGTAAAAGAATGGAATATAATTTTACTGACTAGAAAATGAACATGCAATAACTTTTAATGCACCACAATGTTCAATGGATAGTGTTACTTAAAATCAGGTACCTCTTACGCAGTAAAGGCATATGGTGAAATTTATTAATGCCGGAAAGACCACTCTCGGTCTTTCTGAGTTTATCGCGTGAGATTTTGCATTGTTCCTGTGAAATGACTGCACGAGTTTTTCAATCTTAATTTTTTAATATTTTTCAATAGAAAGGTAGGTAACCATATAAGTAGTATGGCTATCTTTCAATTGAAAAATATCTAAAAATTGAAACTGAAAAACTCATGTGATAATCTTGCAGGAACAACGCGAGATCTTGCGCGATAAACTCAGAAAGATCTAGATCGGTCTTTCCGACTTTAATACATTTCTCCCAATATGTCTGTTGATAAATATGCCAACAGCTGCTGCCTAAAAGAACATATATAATATAAATCCTATTGTTAATTGGGTGATAGTAATACACTACATGAAAAAACAATTTTGGGTAAAATTATTTTGCCCTTATATTGTATAATAATGAAATCAGTAAAAGTTATTCTGCCAATTTTAAATATAATATATGTGGTATTGTCTATAAACTGTCCAGTATACCACATCAGTTTAATTTAGCCTGAGCCCCTTTCTAACCCTTGCAAGTCCTTTTTAGTTAAGAAGGTAGATGCTTACTGATGATCTTAGCCCATCTGCTGAGTCTTTTATAAGCCCTGCTCTCATGATTTATTTTGTGTGTGATGTCTTCACCTTTGCAGCCTGCTGAAAAGTAAAGAAATAGTTGTGGATATCAGTGGTTCTTCCGTACTCTATAGAACCATCTTGTTTTCCTCTGGAAGTCTCTGCCCAATTCAAGATTTGTCCCTGGCTAATGACATCACCATGTTGTGAGACATTAACATTTCAAAGCAGAAAAGATTCTGAGAGCTGCATTATATGAAGAATGGAACTGAGTTTTTTCTTTTGCTATCTATTTCTCATATTTGCATATATATATAATTTCATTTAACAAGGTATTCAGTAAAATTTTAATATATAGTATTTATGCTGTTTATAAAAAAAAATAAGAAAAACCACAATATAATTAATGTAGCAAACATTTTGGACTTTCAATTTATGTCTTAAACTAACAATATTTAAAATTCTTGTTGTCTGCAGTAAAGATGTGTATCAAATTATGATTGATGAGCACAATCATTCATTAGATATTTATATACTGTATGTGCAGCATATATTCCTCCTCATTAAAAATTTTGTAAAATTCACAGAATACAGCAGATCAAGAAAGTACCAGTTACAAGATGCTTCTAAACACATCTAAGCAGGTGACTCGATGCTGTGGCTTGTTATGAGTCGGTTCTAAAGTGTTGCTAATATTCTCTGATAATTAATTTATACAAACACCCAAAATACAGTATACCCACCATAAAGACAACCAAGATGGCACTAATAGATGATGCAGAAATAAGGGAAACCTGCTCAATATCCTTTTTTCTAATGCAGGGAATTCTCATATATTTATTTACAGCAAGTATATCCTTAATCAGCACTTAAAAAAATATCCAATAATAAAATTGTTAGGGATACAGTTGGAATGGGATCTACCCACTTTTGTTCAGGCCTGTTAATAGGACATAACTATTTTTTTTCAATTATGCATTGTATACAGTGGTATATGGCGGGAGGGGGTGATATTGATACTGTTACACAGTGAATACCACAGTTTGTTGTACTTAACCTATAGATAATGTCCACAATAGAAAATTGATGACCCCCTCTACACTATCCCTTTTAAAGCTTTAAGACTTGAGATCCCCATCTCCTATACTGCAGCAATCCAATGTTTACTAATAACTCTAAGGGTTAGAAAAATCTTCTGAAATATCAGAAACTTAAAGAAATTCAGACCGATTAATGTAATCACCTGTCTGATAATCTTACCATTACTACCACATACTTTTTTTTATATATATATATATATATATATTTGAGCATTCTGGAAATTAGGTGTGAATTTAGTCTAACAGATTACTTTAATAAACATTGAACATACGACATGCCCATCCTCCCTACTAGTTTTGTATTTTTCTGTGTAGAATAAAGGAGGTCGCCCCATATTGGAGACTTTGGGGGGAATTCACGATACTCCGAAGTAAGGTGCTGAGTGTTTGCCTCACTTTGGACTGACTGAGATGCGCTTGCTGATGTCCTGCATGCAGACATCAGCGAGCGCATTAAAGGGATTCCAGTCTCGGTGAAGCAACTCTTTTGCTGTTGCTGAGACTGGAATCCCTTTAATTTGTAATGAATCCCTTTAATTTGTAATGAAAACTGTAGCAAGGTTCCAATTGTAACCGATATTGTGAAGTTGCCAGGGGGTATAGTGATACTATATTTAGCATATATGAAATGCTGTATATTATTTGCTGTCAATGTACTGTATATACCATAATCTTTATTATTATTATTATTATTTCCCACTTAGATTGTAAGCTCTACAGGGCAGGGACCTCCATCCTCTTGTGACAATCACAGGCTGGTACTTAAAGTGATTTTATCCTTGCAAGTTACTCACTTGTATTGTACAATGCACTTTTCCCATGTCTGTATTATATTTGCATTGGTGAATTGTACAGCGCTGTGTACACTTTTGGCACTTTATATATAAAATTTAGATACATTAAACTCCTGAAGACCAAAGTGTTCATGAGCAAATGTTATCAGTGGGCTATTCAAGTGCCAAACATTATTTCAATATTGTGCAATATCTTATGTACAACATTTTAGTCTGTTATTTATAATGTGCTAATGTTGGACTTGTAATGCTAAAGAAGGAGCAACTAGTTAGCCATAACATACTGTAGCAATAAAACAAGTAAAGAGGAACAGATACAGTATGTATAACCCTCTTAACATCTTGGACATATGTATAAACATATAGTAAACACTATAAAAACTGGAATGAAAAACTGAATAAAAGTTTCATTTTTAAAATAACTCTAAGAATGTCTTAATTATACTATAGAAAAACTAAGAAACTGTAGGTGATTTATTTGCCGATGGCATGTGGCTGAAACCTTAATGCAATTCCCTGTTAGAACTCACATTACATGAAAAATGTAGTTAGTCTACCTGCTTTATTAAAAAGAGAGTATATAAGTTAAGGAAACTCCAGTCAGTACAATCTGCAAATTTGTTTTACTTGTTACAGTGAATTTTGTAAAATTCTTCAGTTAAGAATCTCTGGCAACCTATTCATGAATTGGGCAGTGTGGTGGCTCGGTGGTTGGCACTGCTGCTTTGCAGCACTGGGTTCTAGGTTCAGTTCCACCCTGGACTTCATCTGCATGGAGTTTGTATGTTCTCCTCACATCTGCATGGGTTTCCTCCCACCATCTGTACCTGTCTTTGGGCGGTATTTACTGCACGCTTGGTATTTACCATCGCCCGATGGTAAAATCCGCTCGATTTACCATCGCGCGATGGTAAAATCCGCTCGATTTACCATCGCGCGATGGTAATCCCGATCAATTTACCACCGCGCGATCATAAATGCGATCGTGCGATCAGAATTTACTATCGGGCGAACGCTTCGCCGTTAATAAATTTCGCCCATAGTGTCTGTGATTGAATAGGGAAACTAGATTGGAAGCTCCACGGGGCAGGGACTGAAGTGAATGATGAATCTCTGTAAAGCGCTGTGTAATATTTCAGCGTTATATGAATAAATAAATGTATACATACTGTACATGAATTCCCACATTTCTCTTACTCGCTAAGAGAAATGTGGGAATTTCTAAGAGAGCCATTGACAAGAAGAGTACTAGCCTGACTGGGAAATGAATGTTAATTAAACATAAAGAAAATTTTCACTATGAATTGTTCACTGCTGTGGATGTTAGGGTATTACATCCTCACAAATATATTTCAGTCCTGTTGATCCAGACAAAATGTATGTTTCATGGAAGAATGTTTCACTGAAGAAAACTTACAAACGTACAAAGTTCTATGTCACGACTCATTAATAACTTGACAACCAATAAATGTTTTCACTGCGCTATCAATAATTCTTAAAAGTAAAAAATGACTCACTTCCTGACGGGAACCCTTATATTATTAAACAAAATATTTTATTATTCTAAAACATGAAATTAAAATGTTTTACTTTGTTTAGATTTTCCTAGGATTTCCATAAATTGCATTGGATTTTTAAGATTAGCCTTGAGGTCTTTCAAACTCATTGGATGGCCTTTTTAATGTATTTACTTTTTAATGGTATTTGAATAACATTTTGATGGCAACTGAAAAGAAGAATCAGCTTTTTCTTTTTTTTTTTGATGCTGTGTGCCATTTCTGGCTTAAAACAAGCTTTTTATATTTCCAAACTGTATCATCTAAAAGTTAATGTCATTCACTTGGCCTGCATGATCATGGATTCTTGCAGTCTAAGGATTCTGGATGAAAGCATTACCTTAATGTCACTTAACATCTGTTCGGTAATATAGTTGGCCACCCTTTCAATCTAATAACAACTTGAGATGTAATTGCTCAGAATTTACTTTGGATGGCTTTGGACAGTCTCCTCATATATTTAGTTCCCAAATGGAAGGAAACGTAAACTAAAATAACAACCTCATAAACCTTACTTACAGTTTGATTGGAAGGGATGTTTAAAAGCAAGTTAATGTTTTTTGTGTTAGTGGTTTTCACCACTTACCTTGCACTACATTTTATGGACAATGAGGTACAGTATATGCAGTTGACTTCTGTCTGTATAAGACATCAAATCAAACTTTATTATGTACAGTAAAGAAAATAGTCAACAACAGCTTGATATAAATCAATCATGTACATTTTAATCAATCGGTTATGAGCATGTTTACATTTATGGGATTGTGTAAAGATACAGATAAACTCAACAATGTGAAACGTATTGAAACTTTGGAAATCTTGATGGTTTCAATCTTTTTCAAAGAAATTTTTAAGTTGCCAACAACAGTTTGATTCTGCTGGCATCCGGATCAGAAAAAAGGCAATGATCTTATAATGTACTAAAATGTTTTGAAACTGAGGTTACAAAATGCCTGAGATACCTCATTGGCTGCCCTCGGCATTGGAACTCTAAAAATGTTTGGTGATTCAGCCCTGATGATCAGGCAGTATAATGTGGAATCATAATAATTTTGACTGACAATCTATTTTTGTATCTGTTTTAGAAGGGGCTTTGTTATAAGATGTTAGTACTTCAACTTTGGCATTGTCAGCTACATTAGTTCAGAGGTGAGAAGGACAATATATCAACATGTCAAGAAGCTTTATTTAATTTACTACCTTGAGGGGAAAAAATAAATAGGATTCTAGTCCCAGCAAATTTCTTAGTAAAGCAATCACTACTAAATTATCTTAATCAACTATAACCTTGAAAAGGTTGTCTTACCTAATATGTGACTAGTGTATCCCACATTCATTTATTGAGGATTCCATTTACAATCCTGCTAAGGCAATTCACCAATTTCCTTCCATCTCTCCCTTTTATGAATGACTTATTTTCTGATGCTCAACTTATTTTCATTGAATCAAAGGACAGTCTTTTTGTACTTTTATCATTCTTTGTAAAGAGTCCTTGATGTTTCCATCCTCTGACCTTGTAGGTTTCTATATGAAGTCACCCAGAATCTTTGAAGGTGTCTCTCTAATAGCGTAAATAAATTAAGACAACATTAAGCTATGCAGGTCTTCTTGCTCATTAAGAAATCTTGTTACTTTTTTGTATTCAATCATTTATTTTGAGAATTGTTTTACATAGAAAGGAACAGTTTAGTTTGCCACTGTTCAAAAATAATTTATTTCACTTTTACTTAAGTATAAATTATTTATTTATTCCCATCCTGTGCAAATTTAGGGCCAGTTTTATAATGAAACTCCTTCCCTCTCTCAGCTTCTTCCTCTTCAGTGGTTCGGCTTGAAATCTTAAGTTAAGGGATTGACTGACAGGCTGGATAATTCCAAATAGCCATTAAAAAACTTTAACTACCTTTTTTTGTAGTTAATCCAGAAAAAGCAATTGCTAAAGAACGGACTGAAACATTGACTTTCTTTTTACATGGATTTGTTCTTTCTTTTTCTGGCAGTGCAATAGCTCAGTGGTTGGCACTGCTGCCTATCAGCACTGGGTTCTGGGTTCAAATCCACCCTGGACTTCATCTTCATGGAGTTTGTATGTTCTTCCCGCACTTGCATGGGTTTCCTCCCACAATCCAAAAACATACATCTATGCGTGTGTGACTGAATAGGGAAACTAGGTTGTAAGCTCCATGGGGCAGGTAATGTAGTGAATAATGAATCTCTGTAAAGCGCTGCGCTATATGATACAAATACCATTGGGCTATTGACAACATACACCATTAGCTGTAACTATTATAACTGCCCATGGTAGTTCATTAACTATTAACTTTGACCTCCCTAAGACACCATTATGTCAGTGGCAAAAGAATGCTACAATCACCCGACTAGGAAGAAGCACTCAGAAGCGCTGTGTACTGCTACACAGGAGGCACAATTAATTGCTTTGCTCACATAAAAGATTGACTAAGTATATGAGTAAACATTTTTATTATGCATTTTCAGCACACATTACTTTTTATTAATGCAATTGGACTGTTCCTTTAATATATATTAAATTGGAACAACACTGAATAATATTATTGCTGAAGTTTGATATCGACCTCATTCTCTCAATATTTATTTGTATATTATTTTCCAAAAGTTTATTCCACTTATATCTTCCATGTTACCTAAATCTGCTTGAGCTGTAACTCACTACTCCTGTTAAACCCCAGCTATTACTATTTCACCACAAACCTGTGTGGTACTAACTTAAAACACCAAAAAATTAAAACGTCTCAAATGCATTTAAAGTTACTTCCTACTCAATTGTCACAAGCAGTGTTTACTTCAGCTGGCAAGAGCTGAGGATGAGTATAGCCCAGCACTCCCAGGTTTGCACCCAGTCATGGCCAGCTGATGTCACATGTAATGTCAGTGGTGGGAGATTTAAATATTAGTGCTGTAGTTAGCACAGCACTCGAGTATCAATTGACTACCTAGGATGTGGATCATTGCCTGGAGTTTTGGAAGCCAGTATCAGCTATATCGATGCTAAGTCTCTTTGCTTCAAGTGTTTCAGCCTACTATAATTCAGCCTTAAAGGGATCAGCTCTAAGGGAGTTATTCACTAAGGTGCGAATTCGACAGTCGAATTTGCAAAAAGAAGATTCCCATAGTAAATCCGTTACAATTTCCCCATTGTAAAGTCGTGAGAATTTTCCCATAATAAAGTCACGACTGTGACAATATTCTCATTATAAAGAAGTGACTGTGACAGTAGTAGCCTATTGCGACTGTCTTTATCTGGCTAATTCACACCTATACGCAAAAATTTGGACTTTAGTGAATAACCCTCTAAGTGTCTTCAGCCATGAGGTTCCGCAGCACCTGTCTGAATGAGTCTCTTCACAGCTAGCAATGCAGCCTTGCCCAAGTACAGAGGCTTCCATGTATGGATTCCGAGAGAGGATGACCTTGTTCCACACAGCACTCCTTGAAGCAGTACTGTGAAGACCTGGCTCTCATTAGACTCCATACCTCAGTGATTACTAGAGTCAAATCCCACTTCAATACAGAGGAAACACTTTTACCACTGTGTTCACATTTTGCATTCAAGTTTTTGTTCCTGTTCATCTGTACACCTTATCCCTTCCAGCATGTTCCTGTGTGTTTATCTGCACTTTTTTCCATTGTACACCTTAGTGCCTCTAGAGGTATACCACCTTGCACTGGTATCCCTATGTGTTCTACGTTTAGTACACCTTAGTGCTTCCAGAGGCGTAACAGGTTCTGGGTTTGCTATAGTGCCTCTAGCGGTGATCCAGTTCCCATGGTAACCTATGATGTGTCCCCTGTGAGCTGCAACAGTATGATCAAGCCCTGTATGTACATCTTCAAATATGTTTAAATGTGTTAAAACCTGACAGCATACTTGAACCAATATCATGGATCCTCCTGACATCAATCTCTGCTCCCATAAATCTAAATTGTCTATAAAGTATGATATTTAACTATTTAGCTTTAAAATTGGTGTGGCCACACTTCCTGAATATGTATTATCTAAAGCATTAGAGAAAGTAATAGGACTGGTGGGGCATGTATCTTTACATGACTGTTATCTGTAGAGATTAAAGATGAATTCATTAATTATTGTCTGCTTTTAAGATAAAACGTCATTTTCAACTAGAAGGTTATCCACATGTACTCATCCTTGCTTTTCTCTAGTCAATCGCCTGCACAAGTGCAGTGTTACATAACTTCTTATAGATCATATGTGACCTTTTAATCAATGGAATATATCATGAACATATGGCTGTTATTTCTACTATTTACTTGTAACTCATTTTATATGAAGTCAGGATCTTCCATATTTGTTCATCTCTTTCTCATTTCTGACATTGTTGATTACATAAACACTGGAATATGCCGAAAACAAAATGTTAGCATGTGAACTTTAGAAATATTACCTATTTTTTATAAGCTGCTGCAAAAATATCACGATACATTTTACTCTATACTTGTTTGACCGTTATAGCAAAGTCACTTTCAAGAATGAATTCTAATGAGCCTTTGCTGCATTAATGTATAAAGACCAATCACACAGTATGGGTAAGTTTACTTTTGTCACAATGCTAAGCTGACCATTCAGTTTAAAGATCAAAACAAAGTGATCCAAATATATCTAAAGCAACAACAGCAACAACAACAAAAAACTTTCCATATTGTGGAGCCCAGGACTTTGTCTTGCATTGTTCATAGCACAAAGTAGTTAATAACATGAGTTGTAGACTGCTAAATTGCGTTCCTGTGATATAATTATTTTAAAATGGTAAAACAATTGTGCGACTGTAAGACAGACAGCTTGTTATTTTCTTGAAGGAATTATAGAAATCAGCTTCACTGAGCAATGTTTCTCCTCAATAATGGAGCCATTCAACCAAACAGTACTCAAAGTCCTTAAAATAAATGTTAAAAGTCTGCCTGAAGTTCATTTTCCATTTACATTTTAATATGCTGAGAAGAAAAGAAAAAGCAATGATCACTTTAAACTTCTCCCATTTTATTTCACCAAGTGACTGGTAGGGTGTGAAGAACTACATTTCTGGAAAGCTTTTTGAAATGACATTTATGGAAATTCTTGATTTTTTTTTTTTTTAACAAACCCTATTTTCAGGTTTATGAAACAAACAAGGTCTGATTTCTAGAAGAGACCTCTGAAGGTTCTGGTCTTCATTCAGTGAAACGGAAAGAGGCATTTTGCATGCGAAGAACCGTTTCACATTATTGTCTTAATTCAGTTTGTTTTTTAAATGTGTTTTTCACATTTTGAAAGCAGGCATCAACACATTTTCCAGTTGCTGTAAACCAAGCTATCTTTGTAATATTTGTTTTTCTTCTTGCAGTAGAAACTCATCTTGTTTTGGGTGAGAAAACATTTCCACTATATTCTTTTTTGAAAGGAAAAAAGAAATAGATCCTTTCTTTTTCAAAGTCCTTGAGTGCTTAAAAGCAACGCAAGTCAGTCACTGCGAACACAAGGCAAACATTCCTGGATGCAGGAAAAGTCTCAACATAAAAAAAAGAAATTGTCTAAAGCCACCCACTCTATATTTGAAGTAAAATGTTTTTCTCATTCCAGCCAAGTTTGAGCTTTCCATTCTTTATGATTTTTACTGTAAACGAACAACTTTTTAACTGTGGAAACTAAAATTGTTAAATATTATCAGGGCAGTTAATCAACAGGATGAATCTTTCCAGGGGCCTTTTAACCTATAGCACCCAATCAGCTGCTAGCATTCACTGGTATAATTGAGGTAGAATTATGAAAGGCAACTTCTGGTTGGTTGCTATGAGTTACTAGACCTCTGTCTAGGATATTTCACACAGATATAGTGAAGTGCAGGGAAATATACATATGGGGTACTATGGTACTGGATGCCACTAAAGAAACTGGAGCAACCAGAGCCCATTACTCCTCTAGAGGCACTGAGGCATACTGGAAACAGGAACAAGTGCAGGAAAGTGCAGATACAACAGGGGAATGGATTCTCCTTACCGCAGTGGGGTTGGCATGGGATAATGTTGATGTATGGGATCTAAGGAGCCCCTGGTCTTAAACCCCTGCAAGGAGGATATGGCCTTTGTGGCAAAGGACTACCAGGCTAACCCCCCCACTGGTGGCAGCTGGCTGAAACACTTGAATCTGGTGGATACAGGAACTGCAGAACTACAACTCACTAGATCACTAAGAGTGTAGAATACATTTTGTATTCTTGTTAGTTTGTTTTCATTTATTACTCTCCATAATAGTGAAAATAACACTGAAATACTTTATTACACACCTGAAAAGACATTTGCACTACTTATATGCACTTAATTATAATGTAAGCCTTGAGCTGTATAAGAGTTTCTTCCCAATGAGGAAGAAAATGAGGGTAAGAAGCATGTAAGAGTGTGTAGGGTAAGAGTGTAAGGGTAAGA
>WMED01018753.1:0-12613 GCA_019650415.1 Pipa parva | reverse complement strand
TCTGCTGCCCCCTCCTTCCTAGTCCCTACCTTGCAAAGGAGGGGGGCACTATCTTAATACTGACCCCCCATCCTCCTTCTCCTCCCTCCTTAGCGCTTTCCATACCTGTAGCTCCTTGGGCTGGCAGTCTCTGCTGTAGCGCTTAGTGCTGCAGCGTCCCTCCTTCTCCTGTAACTTTCTGTCAGCGGCAGGAGGAGGAAGAGGGAGGAGGTACGTTGTAGCACTAAAGCAGAGACAGCCGGCTCAAGGAGTAGGCAGGTAGGGAGAGCACTAAGGAATGGGGTGATCCCCAAGATAGGGCCCCCCTCCTGCTGCGTTCTAGGCAGCTGTCTAGCCTGCCTACCCCTAGGCCCGGCTCTGCCGGTCACACCTCCAACTCTGAACGGGCGGGCGGGCCGGTAAGAGACAGGAGGCGGGCCACCCCTTGCCCAGGTCTGATGTAGAGTGATGTGAAGAGGCGCCTAAATCTGTGACTGTTGTAAAATGTCAAATTGGTTGGGAATTTGACACACCACAGAGTCTGATGAACATGCAGAAGTTTTTACAAGACTGTTCGCACTTTGATGAATAGTCTATTAATGGTTTCTGTTATTTAAATAACTAGACTAGTTTCTCATTAATGTTATTTTTTTTTGCTTGTAGATGCTACCCAGTCCAGTGTGGATGAAAGGCTCTTTTACTTCACCCTTCCAAGCAATTAGTTGCTTCATACTTTGGCAAGAAATCGCAAAGAGCATGCAAAGCCTGCTACTCCCTCTGTGCCTACCTTAGCATAGCACAGGTTAGTTTTCCTCTATTCAGCTAGAAATTAAAGTGTTTTCTGTGTATACATAGACCCTGTGTTACATACCTGGTCCACGCTCCTGCGGCATCCTCTCTCCCTTCTGCCGCCCGCACTAGAAAACGCTCTGTGCGCGGTCAGCTGCAGTCACAGTTTAGAATGATAGGCGTTGTTGCTTATCAACAATGCCGGCCCCTCACTTGCAGCCGGCGGGGAGTTTAAAAGCCGGCTTCTCAGGCAGTTTCTTGCCTGAGTATTATGTATGAAGGTCCTGACTAAGTTATAGTACTTGATAGTTTTGTAATAAATGTTTTGTCCTGATCCTGTCCCTGAGTCTTCCCCAGTACCAGTAACCATTATCCTGTACCTGTGTTCCTGTGTCTGTTCCTGTGCCAGTACATTTGATCATGTACCTGTGTCCCTGAGTCTGTTCAGTCTTCTACGTCTGCACGTGTCCTTGTTCCAGCTACTACCTGCGGAGGGTGAGTCTGAGGGCAGCGACCTGGGAGTCTCTCGCCGCAAAGTCCAGTACCCCTTTGCAGGGGTTAAAGGTGAAGACCAGAGGCTTCTTAGACTCCACGCCTCAGATAAACCAATGCCAACTTCCACAGTGGTAAGAGGGTCCACTACTTCAGTGACGTAGCTGTGACACCCTGTTAACAATTTAACACTGAGTGCAAATGCAGATACGTTTAACAGTCACATATAAGTTTGAGTCACATTATTATGAGCACCAGCTAATATTTTGAGGAACCTCCACCTGCAGCATGGACAGCTGCTGGACAGGCTGGGAGTGACTTAATAAGATCCTGATAGGTTTTCATAGATACTTTCTTAGTTCTGTGACCTGTTTAAAATAACTTAGCCTTAACATGGGCACAAAACTTCTTTGTAACTTTGAATATCCATATATTTCCATTATATATTTAGTAAATTGTTCTTTGAACAATTGCTTTTATTTTTACAATATGGTATAAACAGATTTGAATCTAGTAGTCTGACCAGAAAGTACTATAGAAGGATGGGCTGTAATTGAGTAACTGGAAAACTTCAAAGTAGGTCAGCCACACAGTCTAGTGAATAACTGGCACTGCTGAATTAAATGACAACCTGCAATTGCTCTTGAGAAGACACTGTGGGTGATTAAGAGTTTCCCTGTTTAACTGTATATACAGTATAAGATCAAGTATAACCTAAGTCTAGCAACAGTTTGCATTCCCACAAACACTGATTTCTAAGTCTAAGTACCATATCTTTATTTAATGGAGCCACTAAATTCATCGCCTTTGCATCAGTATCAATAAATGGCAGGTGTGATGCAATGTTGATAAATACAAGGTTAATTAATTTGGGTCTAGGACCCTACTTACAAATGATACAATTAATGGGGTTAGATGTAATTTGTTAATTATGGTGAAGGCAATTTGTAGACAGCAGATTGAACAATGGGAATCAACAAATGCCAAAATAGGTGAGAGAAAGGCTTCTGTGATTCTACTTCTTATGTTAGGTGAACCACAAATTAAACGCACAATATAGTTTTGTACTAGAGTTTATCATTTTTTTGAGACATGCATTTTAAGATCATTAGCAGGTATTGTTTAAAATATGAAATTGTAGATCATCTAGAAAAATTCTAATAAATTAAATAAGAAATATGGTAATTAGTATGCTGTACAAGCTACAATGTCCTACTAACTGCTTCTCAGAGTCCTCTGTTTTACACTGAAATGGAGCACTCCAGTAATACAGTGAGCAAAGGACTTATAACTACCCACTTCAGCCTCTGTGTAGATTACATATACACAGTTGGGATGTGATTCTTTATTTCATTGTGAAACAAAGTACTGAACAGGCTACAGGGCAAACCCTCTGTCTGCCACAAAGCTGTGATTTAGCTAAGCATAGGCTGTCTGGTAAACAGCATGCCAGCCAGACTGTGATTTTAACTCACCTTTAAAAATGAATGTCAAGTTGTTACTTGCCCTAACTCAGTTAAGATTATTCCAGAGAATATAGAGTCATTTCTTGCATATAAAAAATATAGAATACAGAAGCAGTACAGATGATGTTATTTCTGTGATTTTTTTCCAAAAACCTGTAATAATATTCATATATTGGGTAGTCAATAGAATTTTCATGTTTATTTAGTAAAAAAATCTGAATGCTGATACATTTAGATTCATTCCAAGTAGATGGGCTACATCATTAATTTACAAAGTGCATTTTCTCCTTGAATAGGGATAACACCAGTTGCAAAATAAAATCAAAACATTAGAATTAATATTTTTGTCCTTTACAAAAATTATTCGATGCCCTAATTAAAGCTTAATGTAAAGCTCATCTTGGTTTGATCTGTAGTTGATTTGGGGTCTACAACTAGTTCAGGTAAGAACTGAAATTTAGAAGTATGGGGATCAGTTTGCACAAGTGTTCCAAGAATTTAATTCAAATTGTTTGGGGTACTACCCAAAGAAAACAGCTTGGAAGTAGAAAAGGGATTTTGAGAACTCACCATAGTTTCATATTCTGATTTGATTTTGCTTATTTATACACTGAAATGAAAATTGTGCTATTTTTTTTATTTTAAAAAATTAGTAGAAAGGACATAGGGCATCTTGGTTTATTTTCTGGTCATTCTGACAAATTAAAAAAAAATATGTCCATTGAATGTGGTGGAAAGGAGATCACCTGTTTACTTCTATCCACAAATTAACTTTTATATACTTTGCCTTTTTATTTATATGTTTAATGCATTTAATACAATGTTTAATATAGTTAATACATTTATATGTTTCATTTTATTTCTGTGTGATTTTTGCTAGAGATTTGTGTATTTCCATCTGTTAGTCAAGGCTTTTTTCACAATGTAGCCTTAGCAGATCAAGAAGCTTGAACAGCCATATGACATTTAGTAAATTCTGAGAGACAGTGAAATATAAATGATTGTGAGAAAAGAAATTTGGATGACAAGTTGGGATGGGAAAGGGATACAAGACAATTGTCAGAAAAATATGGATGTGTAGAAACAGGAGGAAGAAAGGTGAAAAGAAGCAAACACAATTGATAGCAGCAGAAGATGCCAAAATGCAGAGTGATCTTATAAAAAGTGAGGAGGCAACAACTCAAATTGATTGGCTTTTACAATTTAATAAAAGCAAAACTGCTTATTTACAGAAAATGTGTGTCTTTAATTGTCACATTGGTTTTACATCTAATTCATACATACACTGACTAGTTTATATAATGGTGTAATTGACAACAGTCTGAATGCTGACATATCACATGACAACATAGTTCGCATAGGTTGGGCTGTTCCTGGGCAAAGAAAGATCTATAGAAAGGTCAAAGTATCGAGTTATTTCTTAGAAACATGGAATTTGAAAGCAGAGAGAGAAAGTTAGGTTATCAGTTCGGTTCAGTGGAATGACTGTTTAGATATGCTTAAAACTACCTTCTGTTTACCTTGCATGTTTGAATTTTTGCTATTGTAATTGTCCCATCCACATCTACAGGAAGGTTATTCCAGTTATTCATTACTCTGTATGTTTTACCTGAACCCATGTCAGGCTTCAGCAGGAAGACACTTACATAACAGTAGTACAAGCAATGTATTCTGACTTTAAAAAGACCTGAGCAACCTATCATCCCACTGTAATATCTGTATGGTCTGCAGAGGCTTGCTGAGCTCTTTTTGTGCCGATGGTGAAATTTCAGTGAACTCTATGGGATACCCAAATGTACTGTCTCCATTGTTTAGACTCATTGAAGAACTTACACAAATATTATTAATTTACATGTCTCTGTCTATAATTGCATAATTGTATTACTTGTGCAGTTTGATACTATTTGAACACTTCTGTGTAAATGCTTGCATTGATGTTAAAGAGCATAAGCCTGAATTTTCCAGGTTTTTCCTTATGTAAGAAATAGGATTGTCCCTATGGGACTGTTTCATGTGCCTTCATTTGTAAATAGTTTTACTTCACTAGACTGAGCCTTATGTTTTTTTATCTACTGCTCAATACCTGATTTTCTTATTCTAATGTTTTTGATTGGTCATGGGGGATCATAGGTCTGGTCACCACTATAGATGCTATAGTGCATTTGAATTCTGGTACTTCAACATAGTAGGGTTTTTTTTTTTTACTGTAAGAACAGTGAGGTTATGGAACTCTCTTCCTGAAGAAGTAGTTATGGTTAATTCCATAAAAGAGTCCATAATTGGTTTGGATGCTTTCCTTCAGTGCAAGAACATTATAAGTTTTGGGTAGTAATTAATCGAAGGTGGGATCTTGATCTAGGGAATTTATTCTTTTGCCTTCCTCTGGAACAACATTGCAGGTAAATAGGCTAAACTGGATGGATTTGTGTCTTTTTCAGCCTTATAAACTATGTTACTATGTTACATCAGCAGAAAAGTGGTGGGATGGGATTTCAATATTGAGCACTGCCTATGTACAGCACTTCATCATTAATTGGATTTCTGCATATCTGCATGTTGCATGTTCCAGACAGTGGGAGAGATCTCTGTACTGACACCTAATATATTTATAAACAGTTATTGAGTCACCCCTTAATCTAATTTTTTTCTTGACTAAATAAGCCCAGTTTTGATAATTTTTCTTGGTACTGTATATTGTTCATTCCTTTTATTACTTTAGCAGCCTGCCTTTAAACCCCTTCAAGCTCAACCACATCTTTCTTGTGCACTGGTGCTTTATAAATAAAATTATACATACATACATACAATACATACATAACCTTACATCAGTGTTAAACCTCATTTGCAACTTTTCTGTCCAAGCTTGAAATGTATCTAGATCCATCTGTAATAAAGCACTATCCTCCTTTGTACTTTACACAGTTTAGTATCATCTGCAAAAAAGAGATTTTACTATACAATCTCTCAGCAAGGTATTGAAGATAAGAGGGCCCAAAACTGACCCCTGGTATACCCATCTATTAACAGTAATCCAGTGTGAGTATTTACTATTAATAACCACCCTCTGGTTCTTTGTGAACAAAAATTCTGAGGAGGAAGCGCAAACAAGTGCACTATAGTGCTTTATCCTTATAAAATGATTTGATAGCAAAAAGCGTAAAAGCACCACTACAACCCCATGTCCAGGTGTGCGTAATGGAAATAATCGTGACAAACACCCAATATTAGTGCAAAACAGGTCACACAGGTGATCTCTTTATACTCACCAGAAATTCGCAGTTTCTGCGCCTTAAGTAACACCAATATGTTATAGGATCATTCTTCCAGACATCAAACTCGATAACACCAAGTCAGTTCATTTTTCAAAATCATGTACATTTATTTCCAAAAACAAAAATATATAAAAATGTGGTTTCAGTTTGGCGTATAAAAAATTAAAACCAGACAGCAATAATGTGGTACTGTTCTCAGTACAAACCCTTAATTCAGGTCACACACTAAATGGCAAAATTTCCATTTAAAATGGAGTTCGTTCTTTCAAAATGCCAAACCACTATGTGGTAAAGATTAACATATGAGGGACCAGTATGAGCTGACTCCTCCACAAATGAACTTTAAATTGTTGTGCCTTAAGGGGTTTAACCAATGGAACAACCAAAAAAGCAAAAAATGGGAAACAAACAGGTACTATTGATTGCATATATAAATAAAAAATGCTGAATAAGCTTTTTGTAAAACATGTGCAAAATATGCAGTAAAGCTTTTTCTAGTGATATGCAGTACCTGTTTGTTCCCAGTGGCGTAGTCTCAACGCGTTTCACCACCTCTACGCGAGTCTGTGTGGCTTCATCAGGAGTTAAGTGTAAAGTCTTTAAATTTTTTATACATCAAACTGAAACCACGTTTTTATATATTTTTGTTTTTGGAAATAAATGTACATGATTTTGAAAAATGAACTGACTTGGTGTTATCGAGTTTGATGTTTTGAAGAATGATCCTATAACATATTGGTGTTACTTAAGGCGCAGAAACTGCGAATTTCTGGTGAGCATATAGAGATCACCTGTGTGACCTGTTTTGCACTAATATTGGGTGTTTGTCACGATTATTTCCATTACGCACACCTGCACATGGGGTTGTAGTGGTGCTTTTACGCTTTTTTTGCTATCAAATCATTTTATAAGGATAAAGCACTATATTGCACTTGTTTGCGCTTCCTCCTCAGAATTTTTGTTCACAAATTTGGTATTAGGGATAACCAGCGTGTATCCCTGAAGAGGAGCAGCATTAGAAGTTTGTTGAAGATTTCATGTTGAAGAAAACACTCATTTTTTCATCTTACTCACTTGGGACTTTTTATGTTGCAGAAAGTATTTTGTATTTTTATTTAACTCACTTGGGACTGTGATATATATTGTTTTTACATCACGTTTACTTTTATTAGTCAATAAGCGCTTCCCTCCTACACCAAAAGGCAGTTTGGTTAAGAACCCTCTGGTTCTTACCACTGAGCCAATTACTAACACACTTACACACATTTCCACCCAGTCCAAGCATCCTCATTTTATGTACCAGCCTTTTATGTGACACAGTATCAACAGCAGCAGAGATTGTCAGGTTCACAAGCAGCATTGTGTTGCCTAGCAGTCTAAAGTGACTGGCATTACAGTTGCCAAACAGAAGAGTTAAATCTGGATTGAACTGAACTGTATGCACATTTTTAGTTTTCCTATAAATCAGTTTGACTTTGAACACAATTGCTGTTTTTTCTGCTTAAAGTTCCAAAGAAGGGCACTTCTACTTGAGCAACATCTTACACATCTAAATAGTCTTAAAATCATTTCAATCCTAAAAATATATTTTCTTCTAACAAGACACCAACCTATTTTGAGTTAATTATTCCCTTTTAAAAGTATGGATCTCAGCCTGTGATTATGTCTACTTTTTCTGATTTCTAAAAGAGTAAAATATTGCTAAAGAAACTGTACAGTCAAAAATGTCTGTATTATTTGAGATAACGAGGGCATTTTTAATAAACTGATGCTATTGGCAACTACCGTATTTGCCGGCATATAAGTCGACTTTTTTGCTCTGAAAAGCATGCCTCCAAGTGGAGGGGTCGTCTTATACGCCGGGTGCACTTCACTATGGCCAGCTGTGTCTAGCCCAACTGACCTCCCAATGCCTATGGTACATACCATCCAGTGTAGCTGCGGTATCCAGCGATGCCACAGTTGTTTACCAGCATGGCCGCGGCGAGCATCAGCAGAGAGACAGGAGTGCCAGTCTTTTCGGTATTTCGGCCCACCCCTTGTCTATCTATGCAGAGCTTGCACATGTGCAGTGCAGGTAATAGTTGCAGGGGCGGGCCGGAGGCAGCGTGACAGTCATAGAGATGCAGCGCGACAGTCATAGAGGTGCAGGGGCGGGCCAGAGCCAGCCTTTTAAGCCCACCCCTTGTCTACAGAGCCGGTCACAGAGATGCAGGGACAGGACGGAGGCAGTGAGGTAGGCATCGGTGGGTGTTCAGTGTGTCAGTAATAGAGATGCAGGGGCGGGCCGGAGGCAGTAAGGTAGCGCTGCGGCTGTGCGTAAGAGGGGGTAGTCTTATATGGCGATTATAGAACAAACTCTATATTTTGAGTGGAAATGTTGGGGGGGTCGTCTTATACGCCCAGTCGTCTTATACGCCGGCAAATACATTAGTCATCAGTAATATTAGCACTTCCAGTAATTCCAAACTAGATTAAATGACTTCAAGTTTTGTTTATAGATAAATTGTTCACAAAATGTGTTCTGAATCTTTAGTGACATTAGAAACATTAAGGGGGTAATTCAGCAATGTGCGAAGTGAGCTCCGGATCCTTTGCATCACTTCACACATGCTGTTATGCACTTGCTGATGTCCTGCACGCGGACATCAGTGAACACTTTATAGGGATTCCAGTCTCAGCACACATTGCTGAATTACCCCCTAAGATGGAGTTAATCTCTACAGTTGTAGAATACAAACTAAACTGATTGGTAATATGTTTTGTAGGCATATGCACCGTGGATTTAAAGTCATCACATTAATCAATCCAAGCAGTATATTCTATTGAGTGGACCTTGTGGGGGATACTCTACAAATGATTTAGTGGTTCTAGCTATATTAATTGGACAAGATAATTATAGACCACACTACTAGCAAATATTCAGACAACTACAGTGTTGTACGGACTAAATCTACTGGTATGGTAGTTTCCCATCTACCACAGGATATGTATGTAAACATTAAGCTCTGGCATATTTAATTCAAACTTCAATTTTCATGGTTGTGTTTGGGCTAAGGAGGGAAGTTTAAATAAAAAGATCTGATTGCATTTTGTTAATTTTGGAAGTCTAAATAAATCATTAAATATGGTTCTTCAGATCATTATATTACCTGATAATTTAGATGATGAAATATATATGATAGAGATTTATTCATTATGGACCCCATCTGACAAGTGTAATCCAGCACTTCCTACAATTCCTGTAGTACTTTGATTACAATTCAATAAACAAATACCTTATAAAATATATTTCAAAAATATCATTCTCCTATGATTGATAAGCTGTCATTATAAACTCTTTATTGTGGCTGGTCAAAAAAAATTCTGGTGGATATATTACATAGTAATATATTAAAGGACCTAACATTCATATTGCCTTAAGGCAATGTCTCACACTTTTGAAATTAAAATTTTGTAATTTAATTACAAAATGTTTGTCCATGTTTCTTATAGTATGGACTTGTAGGAATCATTATGAACCAATGTTAATATTTATTAGCATTTCTATTAGAAGACTGATAAAGCTAAATATAAACTTGTTTACTTTGTTTTTGCAGAGAAAAGACCATACAATATACTTCCTATGTTATTTTCTAAGACTATATTTAAATACATGTAAATGCCATGTTTTTCATCATTATAAATTATTTCAATGTAAAAGGGTTCATTTAAGCGGTCCTGACACTGAGCATGGC
This sequence comes from Pipa parva, assembly GCA_019650415.1. Lineage (NCBI taxonomy): Eukaryota > Metazoa > Chordata > Amphibia > Anura > Pipidae > Pipa > Pipa parva. Next base: position 2,878 of record WMED01018753.1, on the reverse strand, counting down.
CAAACATCACTGAACAAAGTAAGTAAAACAGTGCTTGAGTTTGGGAGGGGGGAGTATTTATAGGTCTTTTTAACCTATTTTTAGCTATTCAATTTTAGCCGGCACTTTTCAATGAATTTTTGGCAACTGTTTTAGTTGTGACTTTTTTGATTGTGACCAATTTATGAAGAGATCTAATAAAATTCTTGCAACTGAAAAAAGATTGATAAAAAAAAATGGTACTGCATTAAATCCACTGCAATTTACAATTCTTTCAATGGTGTGCCTTTTTGATTGCAACAATTTTCAAAATCGCCATTGTTTTTCATTGCAAAAAATGATGGGACTTACAAAAATTGGCACAATAATCTCCCATAATTAATTTTTTTGTGTGACATTCTCAATCTGGTAAATATTTTTCTGCATTGTTTTTAAACCTCTGTACATTTTAACGATGTTTAAATAAAGGATTTTCTACTAATTCTGGAGTGCCGGAGACTACAACTTTGCTAAATATTTTTCTGCAACAAAATTTTCCACAAGGGGCTTAATAAATACTAATACAGTGATATCAATATTTTTACCACATTTAAAGGAAATTCAGTATTGATATTACCAAATTACTATTCAACTTTGATCATTTTCTCCTAGCTCTTTACACTGAAAATATACATATTATAGTAAACAGACAATCCTATGCAAATCTTTAGTGTTCTAAAAACATTTCTATATATCGCTGCCCCTTATTTTCTCAGTGTTAGTTTAACATTTTAGACATGTTGTCATTCATCTGGAAACAATAATGTCTAACTTTCTCTAATAAATCATTTTGCTGGGTACATAATTAATTTGGAAAAGTGCTAAAAGATATTTTGAACAGGCTTCTTTTAGATCTCAGCTTTTTCATTTGTTTTGACATTTTCCCCAGGAATCACTCTTTAGCATGGCAGGAGATGCCTGAAGATGAAGAGGAACTTTTTGACCTTACAATGCCTAACTCATGGTAAAGGTCTTTCCATGGTAACACTAAATAATAGCCTGCACTTGAAATGTAGGGAACAGCGTAATTATTTAACTAGCACAGAGAAGCATGTTACAATTCACTTTATCATCACCCCCTTCAGTCCTTCTACAAAATAATTAAAACAATTAATTATGGTGCAATACATTTTTTTTTACTTTATTGGAATTTTCTTGCTATAAATTAAAAACCATACAATGAAAATGTTTTGAAAATAAATATTTTTATTTCTAAGAAGGATGAATGCATTAGTGTACTACATAGTCATGATGTTAAAGGGGGATGGCCACTTTACATTAATTATTAATATATTATATAAGATATTGCACTGGTCTTTTTTATTTTTACTTTTTGAGTTTTTTAATTAGTTGCCTTTGTTTTTGGTTTCTCTTGATTGATCTTTTTGGCCACCAATGGACACTGACCCTCAGGAGCCAGCTTGTCAATTAAAGTGAGGATTGCTGTTATCTTGCTGTTCAGACTCTATTCGATCTTCCAGTCTGAACCTAACTCAGCAGCAGATTGCAAGGATAAATTATCCTAGCAACCAGAAGACTATTTAAATGTAAAGAGGAAAAAAGTTCTGAACAAAAAGTGAAATTTTAATTTAGAATTTTAGAAAACTGCAAAAAAATAAAAAAAATAATACCAATTACAATTAGTCAGTGGCAGTTGGTCTTAAATTACTATTATCTACAAAATACTGAGAATTTATTGTAAGATGAATTTTTAAGGAATCAATTTGAAATTAATCTATCCATCTTTATATAAACTAGTTCTGGTGTTTTTCCAAAATAATCAACACAATATAATCTCTTTAATCATTTTTTATTACCAAGTAAAAATAAAACTACAACAAAGAAATAAACAATGATAACCCTTGGCCTTCCCCTATGACACTGAACTTTCAAGACAATTTGGTTCCCAGGTTGAAAACTTAAAATGCATGGTAGAGATGGCCGAAGCGATTCGTCCAAAGTGAGATTCGTTCTGAATTTCAGTAAAACTTCAATTCGTCACGAATAGTGTTGAGCGATGATGCCAATAATCGTTATCGGATCGATAATCAATTTTTGAAATAATCGAGTCGATTATTGGCATCCATTAACGATTATCATAATGATAATCTGTGTCCTCTCCCATCAGCTCCCACCCCATGCCACCAGCGGGCCCACGATCCTCTCCTACCTTTGCCTCCCCGATCGCAGCGCCCTGTGACACGCAGCCGCACCACCACTTCCTCCTGTGGCAGTAAGGAGGGGATCCCTGCGCTGCAGTGTGCAACTCACGGGAAGAAGGGGTGGTGTGTGTGTGTGTGTGTGTGTGTGTGTGTGTGTGTGTGTGTGTGAGAAAGGAGCCTGGGACACGGACAGTGTAGCTGGATATGGAGGGAGGGGTGCTGGTGCCCACACACACTGACACGGGCACTCAAAGGGACTGCACAGTGCACACACGTCTCTTCAGGGAGGCTGGCCAGTAATCCAGATGTCATTCCCAACTGTTGTGAGTACTACAACTCCCAGTGTCCTTTGCTGGCTGTATGATTCTTTATTGAATTCCAGAGCCGGATCCCAGGGAGGAGCAGGGGCTGCCTTTCAGGCACCTGAAAAAACTTAGGTAGCCTATAAAGTCACGTATTATTACACTTAGGGAGAGTAAAAACGAAAGACAAGAGAGTGTAGGTGATAACTTTTATTGGCTAACAGAATAAATGATAAATGCAAGTTTCATCAGGCTACCTGAGTCTTTTTAGGTGCCTGAAAGGCAGCCCCTGCTCCCCCTAGTGATCATCACTGTAAGTGGGTTTAGTTCTTGGCCTTTCAGCTAAGATCTAATATAGAGCTGGGCTTACCTAATTACTTCCATAGGGAAATAATT
>WMED01018752.1:0-12613 GCA_019650415.1 Pipa parva | reverse complement strand
CATCATATATACAGGATAGAGCGGCCTATTTGGTATGTTTGAAAGTTGTGACTGTGACAATATTCTCATTATCTGTTGTCAAAGTCTCCCCTGTACCTGTATGCTGGCTTGTCTTTGGTGCAGCTGAGCATAATGCGGCTATCTGCCTGCCGCCAGAGCTCCTGGGATATGCGACTTTATAGGGTACAGTCCTGCTTCCCCCTCTTGTCTTTGTGCCCACCTTCTGGAAGTCTCCTGCTGCCTGAGCTCCTGGGATATGTGGTGTGGAGCTGAGGAATAATGCAACTATCTGCCTGCCTCCTGGAAGTCTCCTGAAGCCAGAGCTCCAGGGATATGCGACTTTATTTAGGTAAAGTCACATATCCCTGGAGCTCTGGCGGCAGGAGACTTCCAGGTGAGGGCAGATAGCTGCATTATACCTCAGCTCCACATCGATGTGGGCTGGATACCTATGCTTCGTGGGTCAGGCCATAGGTTGAGCACCACTGCTCTATATCTTGCTTATGCACTCCACCAAGCTGTCTGTCCCAAAGCAAAGAATACACTGTGCACAAACTATTATATTTTTCAACAGTATTCACTTTAGCACCTCTGCTTTCTAGATATTGATTTTATCTGTCACATCATCTCTACTATTCTGCACTACAGCTTTTGTTACTGTTGTAACTTCCTGTTTATTAGTGTAAGAATAAAGCTCTGGATGGGGTTTTCTCCTCTGGAGTTGTAAGTCATGGGTTCTCAAAACTGTCCTTAGACCTCACCAACACAATGACACAGGTATCCAGGTAGCAGCAAAGATGGATTATTCATTCAATTGGTAATCATATTTTAAAAATGGCTTATTTAAAGGACCAAAACAGCACAAAAATAACATAAGTATTCCCATTTTGACTGGAATGACAGTAATTTAAATACATGTAAAAATGTTATCGTTAAAGTGAAATTTATGGGGTTTATTGCTTTCAGTTTCTTCTTTAATAATGGCAGCCCAGTCTAAGGGGGTTATTCACTAAAGTCCGAATTGTTGCAAATAGGTGTGAATTTACCAGATAAAGACAGTCGCAATAGACTGCTACTGTTGCAATTGCATCTTTTTGAGAATATTGTCGCAGTCTTGACTTTATTATGGGAATATTGTCACAATGTTAACACTAAAAATTGAAGTGACTTTACAATGGGGAATTTGCTATGGGAATCTGCTGTTTGAAAATTTGACAGTCGAATTCGCACCTTAGTGAATAACCCCCTTATTGTTTTCTATGGACTTAAGTAATACATATTGAGGAGGTGCCCCAGAAAGTGCCATCTTCAATAATAAATAGCTAAATATTAATTTTTATTCATCAAATTGTGAATTTGATTGTTGAATGCAAAGTAATGTGAACTGCTCTGTGAGTCTGTGACCGTCACAAGTGTCCGAACCGGTTTGATGAATGCACAAAGTTGGAGAACGGATGTGAGTTTACACCTTTACACAGTTGTTCTGACTTTCATTAATAAGCTCCTTTTTGGAAGCGCTGATTGAATAAATAGTAACTAAAAATGCATTGAAGGCATTCTTCATTTTTTTGTTACTTTTCTCTGAAATCATAGGGGAATATTTAGAAAGAGTGAAATTGTTAAAAAGTGTGCAGAAAACATATTTTCCCTGATTTTTTTCATAATTGAGTTGGTTAAAAAAATAAAAAAGATGCTGCTTTGCCTTCCTTTGTATCAACTTTGCAGGAAAATAGGCTGACTTGGATGGACTTTTGTGCTTTTTCAGGTTTATAAACTATGTTACTATGTTTTCAACCATCTGACATTGCATAAAACTATTTACCTCACCAGTCCTGGCAAAAAATATTAATTCTGACTTGAAATTGAACTGCAAACATCAAAATTGCAAAACAAACACTTCAAAAGCCAAAACCAGCAACAACAAAAGTATCCAAACATCAAAATGAGAAAGAAACTAAGTATTCTAAATAGTCAAAACCTGTAACAAAGTATCTTAAACAGCAAAAACCAGCAACAAAACAGTTCAATAAAAGAATTTTTCATCAATTGGTGCAGGGATATGGCAGTGTGAATTGGGGGGGCATATTAATGTGAATTCAGGGGTCCATTGAACAACATATACCCTCCTTGTTCAAGGGGGTGGGGTACAGGTACTGGGATCGGGTCCATGGGGGTCAATCACAGCACGGCAGTGTACACCCCCCAAATATATAGATTGTAAAGTCTATGGGGCAGGGACCTCCAACCTCTTGTGTCAACCACAACCCAGCACTTAAAGTGTTGTATCCTTGTGATATTATACTTGAATTAAATAATGCACTTTTCCCATGTCTATAATATATTTGTATTGCTGAATTGTACAGCATTGCTTAAATATCTAGCACTTTATAAATAAAATTATACATACATACATACCTCCCCTCACACTATAGGGGCCCTAAGCAGTGCATCAATAGCAGCTGCGGTCAGGCCCAGCCCTCATATGTCCACAAGAATGAAAAATCAAAACAAATTTGGGCAAAATAGTTCGAACTACAAATTTTCCTCTCCAGAAGACAAAAATACATGTGCCTAGTGGAAAGAGTGTCATTCATAGGGTTCGCAATTACTGCAATTTTTGTAGACCTTCTGATGGAGCAGTTCATTTGTATGGGTAATTCAGACAGATCCACCTGCTTTAAAGGAGACATAATTATCTCTGTCATAACAAATATAAGGTTCAAAGTGGAGGATGGTCTGCACATTGTAAGGATTCCTACTGGTTATCTGAACATGTTTTGGGACTAGAAGCTTACTGAATATACTATATATTATCTAGAACAACTCAATCACAACTTCCCTTTATGTATTGCTTTTAACAATATTCCACCATTCTGAACACTCCCAAGAAACTAGGTCACAGTATGGATGTTTTCTTCTGTTCAAAGCAGATATAAGCATATATTTCTTGATCAGTATTTTAACTAATACTGTAAGCATGATCAGGACTTAATCTTGTACATGCTGTTTATGAACATATAAATATATTTCTAATTCCAAATACACGGGAGACCAAACAAAGATGAGATTAGGTGCAGCCACCAGATGGCATTGTAGCTCTGTACATTATTCCCAAGACCCTAGATATGGGTCAGGCTTATCCTATAAGAGTATCAGATCAAATAGACTTCTCATCCACCTTGTTAACCACTACACTTCCAGTCAAAAACAGACACTGGCCCTAGCTGACTTGAGTGTTGAGGTATGCATCGATATATCAATTAAAAACATTTTCAAAAATGTGTTGCAGTACAAACTAATGAATTTGTTCTAGTTAAATTGGAAAACATAAGAACCACCCTTTACAAATAACCATGCTAAGTGGTTACAAAATATAATGGTGCAGTTCTACTCCATTAACTGTCAGCAAACAGTTAATAGAGTTGACTGATCTAATGCAATTTATTATTATATGTATTTACTGCAGATGTATTCTACAACGATTTACAGAAAACATTTAATAAGTCATATCAGTTCCTCTCCCAATGGGGTTAACAATCTAATTCCCCATCACAGGCCCAAAACACACAAAATACTAAGATGAATTTAGGCAAAAACCAATTAACCTACTGCAAAAAGTACATAGATTACCCAGAGGAAAACATCTAAACATGGGGAGAACATATAAACTCCAACTGAACTCAGATCCCAGAGCTGCAACAGAACACTGATAACCACTGAACCAGTTTAAATATTAAGGGGGAATGTCTGATTGGTTGTGTTGAGTTTTATATCAGAGACATTTGGATTAGGTTACTATATAATTCCCATGACAGAAATAAATGTTCTTAGAAACAGACCCTTGCCCCTTAAAATAATTGTTTCTTTTTTTTCCATTTATCTCCGGGTGGAACATAATCATTAAAGCAAAAACACTTAAATATAAAAAGCAGCTATTGTAAAATACAAATCAATTAAACAGTGTCTTTTGCATTTAAAGAAGAATTAAATTCTCCTAATAAATCACATTGGTTCATTTAGCCTACATGCCAGCAACACAATAAACCCACAGTCTTTACCTTCCAAGTCACCTACTTTAATATTTCTGCTTCTTGTGCATGCATTATTTTACAAGTACATGGCATCCTTTGTAGCATTTCAGCACTATCCTCTGCTGAGATATCTGTTGTCCTGGGCATCGACTTCCTAAAAATCCTGGGTGAACGCATCACTGACATACTAAGGGAGGAATTCAGGATAGTGCGAAATGAGGTGCGGAGTGTTTGCCTCACTTCAGACTGACTGATCTGTGCTCGCTGATGCCCGCGTGCAGGACATCAGCGAGCGCAGATCAGTCAGTTCGAAGTGAGACGAACATTCCGCACCTCACTTTGGACTATCCTGAATTACCCCCTAAATCTTTTAAAATTGATATTCACAGTTCAATGGATCATGTGATATACTCCAACCATTCAAAAATATATGTAATCACATGCCAGGGCTCATTAACATATTTGATTGCAGCATTGTAACTACATGCCTGTGGGCTCATAACCCATCCCAGAAAAGAAGACTGAGACTTACCTGGACTGGGGGGGGGGTAGGGTTAGGGGAGCAGAGGCAGTTACTGCATGACTGTAGAGGTGTTCAAGCTCAGCTGCAATTGAGATTGTGATCCCTATAGTTACACCCCTGTTAGTTAATATCCAATAAGGTAGCAGTGAGAAACTAGTACATATAAGACTGCACTGCAGCCCAAAGGTACTGATGTTTTGCTTCAAAATATAGCGGTTCAGGCTGGAAAACCTACACTGTCAACATATCAGTTTTGATTAGGGTACATTAGTTCTTTTTTGAGTTACTATTACATCATTGTTTCTAAGTATTTATTACAGTATAACAATAGAAACATACTTTTTTACTTCAGCACATTATTATTAGAAGTCTTACCAGTAATCATACTGAACTGGATACTCACTGTTTGTGGTAGTGTAAATTAAAGAGGCTTCTGGCAAAAACAATACCTTTTTACCCTAAAGTTTCCTTCATCCATAAACTCTACTGAATCCCATATTTTACCCTAGGCCTTCTCCATAACTGTTCAATTCTTTCCTCCTTGCTGTTGCACTAAAGAATTTTGAACAAGATGTTAAATGACATTTGTTTGAAGAAGCAACAATCTCAATGTTGTGATTGCATTACTCTTTTCTTTAGATTCAATTATTTTTGTTTCATTTTATATCTGCCTTTATTGTTTTTCTTGGAAACACTATTTTAATGCAAAAGATACATGTAGGGATTTCAGAATTCCTTGATTAGGTGTGAAATTTGGTGGACTATCTAAATTATGGGTTTGAACAAATCCAATACTTGGACTGGACTTATTTGAATCCTATTTATCATGTGACTTTTAATTCTACTGGGTATGTTTTGTTACACAGTAAATTGTATTTGCAATCTAAAATTTATTTTGGCTGCATTTGTATTTAGGATTTGTTAATCAGAATAGATATGTTTAATATTATATAGACCAGGGGTCGGCAACCTATGGCTCTCAAGCCAGATGTGACTCTTTTAATGGCTGCGTCTGGCTCTTTGACTGTAACGAGCAGTGCTCACATGCAAGCACTGCTTGTTACAGTGTGCCGACTAATCGCCGGCAAGAGCTGTAGAGACAATGCTCTCTCAGCGCTTCCCAGTTGCTAGCCAAAACGGAGCCGCTGACGTCACCACTCTTCTGGATTGCTAGCCAATCTGGAGCTGTTGATATCACATATGATGTCAGTGGCTCCAGATTCAAAAGGGCTGAGCAGAGCTGCACGTATATGGCTCTCTCAGCCCAAAAGGTTGCTGACCTTTGATATAGACAATAGTGCTTGCTTGTGTATTGTGTTTACTTACCATTAACACACCTACCATCCAGTGTACAGAAAAGCAACAGAAAAACACAAGCCTTTATAGAGTGTACTATTAATTAGACCACTATCACTTTACCCATCTGGTGAACAATCTTGCTTAGCTATCTGTTGTAGAGCAAATATATGTGCCAACAATCTGGTACAATTCTGGTATAAATGGCCAAAAATACTTATCCTAATTGTGTGCTTTAAACTGCCTCTAAAGTCGCATTGTTTCTAACCTCTAATTGCAACCTCACTTAGACATCTGAGAATAGTTTAAACCCTGACAACAATTCTCATGTATACTGATGCAAATAGTAATAGGTAACAGACTCAAGTAACTGCAATTATAATAAATCATTTTAGCTCTATTTTATATTGTGACATTGCATCCAGTAACTTAAAACCAATTAACATGTATAACCATCCTTGTGATCATTCTAGGTTAATATTACAAATATAAGTGGAAAAGTTTACTAAAGGCAATGTAACGCCTATTATTTAAACTCCAGTGAAGCACAAATTGCAACTGTCAATGATCAACTAGTCTGGCTCATCAAAGGTAGGCTCTTTCTAGAAAATTAATAATATGTAGCCTATGTGGCTCACCTGTAATGTTTGCTGTATGGTTGGCAAACAAGACTGGTACTGAATGTTTAAAACACTAGTATATTTACCAATAGGGAAACACTCTTGTCAGCATTTGTGACAAGTTTCTCCTGGGATACTCCGTCATTGTGCTACTTGTCATAGGTTTAGAAGCAAACTTTGAAGACTTGCACAAAGGCCATTAAATGCCCTGTGCCAGTTCCTAGAGTGGCCAAAGGAGTACCTGTAGCCAGTGCAGCAGCAGTGGGCTTAATGATAAACAGGGCTTCCCCCAATTATATCCTGTGGGAGTGAGGGCCAAAACACTGTTACTACACAGAGGCCCTTGCAGGTTTTGGTGAACAGTGTGTGGTCCACAGGTTCCCAGGTAACATTATAAACCTTTTACTGGGCCTTATGCTAACCAATCCCTTATATAGATCTAATGCACTGACTCTTAACTTCTCTCTGCCCTGTTCATTTCTAGGTCTGCCTCCACCTCCCCACTTGACCTTAGTTGTGACCTGTTATGCTCCCAGCCATCTGTTTTCAATATCTTTGAATGCGTCCAGCACCGCTATGTTTTACAGCGCTGTGCAGATGCACCGGCCTTTCCACTCACACACATCATTTTTTTTCCTTCCTCCTCCTTCGCCCCCTCATCTTCTTCATATTTCATACTTCCTTATCCGGGCCCCGACACCTTAGCTAAATACAATCCTTATATCATGCGATTTCCCATTCCTGCACTGAACACCATAGTTCCTTCACATATCTACACATACAAGCCATAGCCTTCTGTCAATCCATCATTCCCTCAACCTGTCTGCCTCACCCACCTCTCCCTATTAAACTTACATCTCTTTCCCCTTTTTCATATATCCTGCCCCCGCCCCCCCCCAACCAAGAGCACAGTCTCCCCCTCCCATTGTCCCCAACTCCCCCTCCTCCCCTTACTGTACCCTAACCCTTCTCCACCAATCAATTTCTCCTTCAACCTCCCAGACTTGTCCCTCGCAATGAGCTCTGGGACACGTAGTGCCGCCCTTTAGATTCATGACAAGCTATACACTCTCTGAAAACTACAACTCCCACCATGTTCCGCGGCCGGCTTCCTTAAGAACGGTTTGTGATTGGCTGTTGCGTGCAGAATGAATGAAATTGTACAGTATTGTGATATTAAGAGGGGCTGCAGTGTTCCTGCTTAATACCCAGCAGCACCATGAACACAGCCCTGCATAACCCCCTCAAATCGTGAGTAGACGGGACTTAAAGATAGTTATTTATGTATATGCTGCATGTACCATGTTTGGAAGTATTTATTATCTAACATGCTGAATACATGTGCATTTAGCTTTTATTATAGCAAGACCATGTCTTTATGCAATGTAGGAATGTTCCTGTGTGTGTATGTGAGTGTATGTGCATGTATTGTAGTGTGTGCATGCCAGTATAGATTTACTTGCGTGCTTTTACTCATTCTGTATGACCATGCACACTTGTACGCATTTCTAGGAGAGGTAGATGGATATGTAAATATATTTGTGATCCCTGTGTATGGCGCCTCTATAGATATTTGGGAAGACTGGCTTGAGCTATAGTTTATGCTTGTCCAGAAGTGGAATTTGTCAGCTATTCTGCATGTAACACTGTGCATTAAAGGATTGCCTTGTGAGGTCACATCCAGATGCTTTCAGAGGAGGTTCTTAACATCTGGATTAGACAAGCATCCTCAGGGTATGTCTGAGGTCTAGACTGCTACTGCGATCTTCTTGCTTATTATCCATCCACGCATCTATATGTCTATTCAGCCAGACATCTATGTCGCTGCCTAACCCTTTTCGATTTCAGAAAGTGGGATAGATGATTGCAGATCTATACAGATGTTCGTCTATACAGTATTGCCAATTGTGTATTAATGCAAAGCCACACCATAAGGTTTCATTCATAATAGCTGTCTTCATGTGTACCTTCCTATGGACACTGGGAGAGTAAATTTCGGATATTTTATCAAAACGATGACTATAAATTAAATTAAGTGTGTAATATAATTCCTTGCATATATTTGTATATGTTATATTTAAAAATATGTGTATATAAAGATATGCATGAAAAGGATAAGCATGCACATGTAAGTAAACTGAGAAATGGGGTACCTTATGTCCTTAATTCCTACTGCACATCTGGGCAGACTATGTCCACGTGATAATCTAGAAATTAACCCACCAAGAACCCCAGTCAACCAGGCATTACATTTGAGGACATCCTAGATCTTGAATTCCTCTACAGTCTGCTAATCTTAGAATAATAATTTGTTACATGCAAGCCACAAACATGTACTATAGAACAACATTTGCAGGTGTGAAATGTGTTACATTGTATGTGTAAAAGATGGCTTGCTTGCTTACAGTCACCTAAAATCTTTCTTCTGTAGCCTCAGTGGTTAATTGTGTGCTGGTGTTATTTCACTCTATCCCTGACTGAATATTACTATAGGATGCAGTGTGTATCCAGTCAGATTATATGTACAGTTATCAGTTTCATCAGATCTCATCTGACACCTGCACTGCAGAATGGAATAGAATATTGGATTCATCCTCTGTATGTTGGTTGTATTTTATTCCTTTGTGCATTTCAGCAATACAATAATACAGACTGTGCTAGTAAACCTAATAGATACCAAAAAAATACTTGGAAAGCTTTTAGGTACTAAGACTTCATATGGGGAAAGCCTATTCATTTCTGAGCTTAAAACTCATTATGTAAAATATCCTGTGAATATTCAGAAAGTTTGATATATTCAAAATACTGCCATGCTTGTCAAGCTTTCACTTAATTTGATCTTCTTGTCTGTTTACATCTGTATAGCCCTGCATTTTATTTGTTACTTAGAAATGTGCTGACAATCAGTGACAAAACTTATAAAGAAAAAAGAAACTTTACCATATTTTGTAGGCACAATTATGTGTGCATGTTTTTACTTTTCAAAAACCTGGTCATCATAGCAAGGCTAAGAGAGGGAGAATTGATTTAGTGGCTTAACATAGCCCATTTTATTGCTATATATATTATATTTATATACTGAAATATTTTTGTGTATTATTGTTTGTACACAATTAAGTGGACATTATGCCATTAAGTTAGCCCAATAAAATAGTGTGGCATTCTTATATCTATGCATAGACATACTGTGTGAAGGTGTCAACTGACGTCAAGTATCTGTCTCTTAAGCTATACACACAGACACCTACTTAATATGAGACAAATATATAATATTACTTTTAATATGCTTTATTGTAAAAATTTTTTTACAATAAAGCATATTCAAAGTAGTATTTTATATATATATGGCTTATTGCAAAAAAATCACATTATTTTATTTTATTGGCAAGAAGTCCTGAGACAAAAGTATTAATCCAGTTTAGGGTAAAACACTATTATAAAGAAATTAATTCTAATATTACAGTTGAATAGATGTATTTGGACAGAGTCAAAAACATATATTTAGTAATTTAGTACAGATACTATAGAAACCAGTATCTCCAGTTTTCACACAGTCTGGGTCCTGTCTGTGTCTAAGCTACAATTATATGTGTGCAGACATCTCATGACAGTTCTGCCTGACTGGGTAAGCCTAGCCTTTTACATATTCATATCTGTGGGGAATTCATATATATTGTGTCTGCATGCATAATAAGAACATATGCATACAGTCACATTTATAACTGTGCTATACCCACTTTATATATGGATATGTGCATATGTATAGAGCTTTAAGAACATACATTTTTTTTTTGTAAGAAAACATGGTTTACAAAAAATGATGCATTGCTTTCTTGCAAGAACACTACATGACCTTTAGAACTGAAAGGCGTGTAGGTTTACCTATTAGTACAGTGCCTTAAATAAGCTAACACCATCCAAGTCCAAAGGAAGTCATACATTTTAAAGGAAATAATGCATTTTTATTATTAAACCCAATAACATATACATATACATATATGTAAAACAAATACCCTTCTACATGGGCTGCTCATCAGTGCAAGGGTGGCCTAATTGCCCTGTAGGAATCTGGGTTTTATGCGTGCCATGTTTAATATGGGCATTGAGAAGTTCCATTCTAAGAAAGATTTGAATATTTTGTAGTGGAACTAATTCAGCAGGTATGAAATCATCATGACACCTATATTTATGTATGTGTTGAGTGGAACAGAATGCACATAAGAAGAATAATCAGTGCGACCTTCAGCTATTAGTAGTAGAGTATTAGTAGTTGATAGTTTACCAGTAGTGACCTTGTATTAGTAAAGTGATACTGACATTACATTTAGTAATCTACCTTTCTCTGATTTCCAACAGTATTTAATCTTCCCTTAATGAATTAGAGTTTTCTTCTTTGCATTTGTGTGTGTTGGGTTGCCACTCATGTGCTGAGGAACTGTTACCTAAGAACAACTAAAAAAAATGCAAGCTCCTATTTTTGTGCTAGTGTTACTTCAGTGGAACAGTACACCTTTGTTAAAAATTAAAAATATGACTGTCTTTTAATTTATTTGTTACTATTAACTGGGATCAGAAGATGGCAGCAAGCATATTTTGTGGTTCTTTATAGTAAAAGTATAACACATTCAATATACAATTTTAGACCAGTACAGTAGTGACAAAGGATATTCCTCATTTAAGGTATAAGTTTTTTAGGAAAAGGGAAAATGAATCTAAAATGATAAGGACAAGGGAAACACAAGGTGACAGGCAAAGTTGAATATATGGTGTAGTCACCCAAGACTCTTAGCTAGCATTATCTGTATTTCTACTTGATGTTGGGGCAGCAAAATGTACCTCTAATTCAGACATAATTTTAGTTGTGCATTTGAAGATGAGTGTCCAACCTCTCTTTAATCTTCTTAGAGCCCCGTTGAATCTATATAGTCAATAGACAATCTAAGAAACAATACATTTGGAATAAAGCAGTTGGAGTTCTAGTTGATGTGTAAGTAGAAGACAGATATATAGGGAAACTCACATTTAGATTTCCTAAAACAGATACTTTTCAAAGAGAGAAAAGGGTTTAGAACTGTAACAGACTTTGATGGAATATATAAGGAAATGAGAAGGGCAGCTCTAGATGAAATCTGAATTCATATATATATATATATATTTTTTTTTTTTTTCATTTTTATATAGCGCTAGTATATTATGCAGTGCTTTATAGAGGTTCGTCATTCACTTCAGTCCCTGCCCCGTGGATCTTACAATCTAGTTTCTCTATTCATTCACACACATGTATGTTTTTGGATTGTGGAAGGAAACCGGAGTGCCCAGAGGAAACCCACGCAAGTGCAGGGAGAACATACAAACTCCATTCAGATGATGTCCAGGGTGGAGTTGAACCCAGAACACAGTGCTAACCACTGAGCCACCACACTGCCCATATATATATATATATATATATATATATATATATATATATATATATATATATATATATATAGTATATATAGTATATATATATATATATATATATATATATATACACATATGTAAAGTATTTGTGGACAACAGTGAGCATTAATGACAGTACTTTTAAACCAGTTAACATGTAGGGCCATGATATATGTTTGTGAATGCTGAAGTTAGCTAACTTCAGCTTGATAGCTTTAAGCTCATATTTATACTGAAAAATGTTTTCTTTTGATTATACAGTTGTATATTCCTATTTTACCTCTGTTAGAACAGGGGTCTCAAACTCGATTTACCCGGGGGCCGCTGGAGATAGAGTCTGGGTGAGGCTGGGCCGCATCAGGTTTTCCACAAGAAAACAACTGATTAAAAACAATACATGGTCCTCTGGGGCAATCAGCGGCTTTTATGCAGCTCTGCTGGGTGATTTGCATCTTTTGGGGAAATTAGCACCTTTGTGGGGCAATGTGCGGCTCTGCGGAGGAAATGTGCGGCTCTGCGGGGGAAATGTGCGGCTCTGCGGGGGAAATGTGGGGCGTTGCGGGGCAACGTGCGGCTCTGCGGGGCAACGTGCGGCTCTGCGGGGCAACGTGCGGCTCTGCGGGGCAATGTGCGGCTTTGCGGGACAATGTGCGGCTCTGCGGAGCAATTTGCGGCTTTATGGGCTACTAGGGCATCTGCGATTT
>WMED01018750.1:0-11976 GCA_019650415.1 Pipa parva | reverse complement strand
CGCCCCTAGCATTTGCCTGCTCTGGCACTGCCTTCAGCTATCTATGGGTAACCAGGCATGTCATGGACTCAAACCCACACTGAAGTCATTGGTTTCTGCCAGTTTCATAAAAAATATATATATATAAATGCATGGTCAAAATGGCATTTCTTTCAAATATCAAGAAGTGAACTACAAAATCCATGCTAAATCTGAAGGGGCCATGTGAACACCCAACACATGTAGGTATATGTACCCCAAATAAAAGCAAGTTTGCAAGAGTAAGTTGAATTGAAGTGCCTACCTTTTGGTTTTTAAGTCATAAAAGTCCTTTACATTTAAAATACTCCTCACAAAGTTCTATTTTTTAAAAGTACAAACCATCAGTTACCTAGGCATACCAGGTTTGTTAAGGAGCACGTGGATTTGTGTATGCAAAGCAAACCTATGCAGTAATTACTGGTTTCTTACAGTTTCCCCAGAGAAAAATAAAATGATAGAAACAACATATCTTTGAGATATCAACAAACCATAAAACCACTAAATTTGAAAGAGCAATTATCCCCTGAATAAAATAAGCAATATGCATGATTGCCTTTAAATGTACAGTTACCAAGAACTCCAAATGAAATCAAGCATATCAGGGTAATTTCAACTAATACAAAAAGTTCCTGATTTGTAGTTTTTCAGTTAAAAAAAAATGTACAATTAGTTAATGTCTATCTTATTGTAATATGAAAAACTTTTTCCAATTTTTATTTTTTTTAAACCAAAGTAATTTTAGAGCTTCAGAGCAGTAATTAAAACGAAGGGTCTTTGAACTAAATTTTATTTGTTTCTTATGAGGATTCAAGATGTTTAAGAAATAACGCTTCCTTTGAACTATGGGTCAAGAACTGTCTTTACACTGATTTTATTATGGTATAGCAAGACACATCATTCTTACCATTATCTCGTGAACTCTAAGGGAGACTGCCAAATTAAATCTTAAAAAAATAAGCAATAAATGAGATATAACCCATAATCTCTAGCCATTCTCACGTTGTATACTGGCTTTTATAGTAAATAGCACTAGAACTTTTAATTTTCCATGGATGTCAACATATATAGGATTGTCTCCAGAGAATGCTTTATTTATCTATAGATTTGTATATATTAACATGAGTGGGACTTATCTTTATGTATCTTCTATTTACTTACATCCATAAATTAAAGTTAAATTAAAATGCTTTGCAATTTAGGGGTGAGGTAGCCTGGAGAAGATAAATGAATGTACCCATCAATATCTTTATTCCCCCACTGCTTCCTCCTTCTTGATCCATCTGCTCTTTATCCTGCCAACTCCATCTTCACGATCCAGTCACAGCTCTCCTTCCTTTCCTCCATTGTCAATGCAGACATACACAGAAGCAGTATTAGGTCCCATTACTGCTACTTTGCTTGTGTACACTGGAGTGAAGACAGAAGACTGGAACTTTATCCAGATCACGATTTCATCAGCAGCAGCAGAGTGAAAAGTAGCTGGAGCAAGAAGAAGAAGGCAGTGTGGACCATATACATCATGCATTTATTTTCCTTGGCTTTCCTTACCCCTAGCATGTAAATGATTGTAGTTCTTCTTTAAAATAAAATAGTGCCCCCAATGACCTAATTATCCTGTAAGGTGGTAGAATGATTGATTAAAAGCAACAAGTGCCAAATGTTTCACTTAACCGTGTTTTCTTTTACATGATATTGACAATTTATTAAATACAAGAAATGAAATTTGGAGCATCAACTTATTTCAAAGTCATATTCAAAATGATAGATAGATCCTTATGCACTATTTTAGATTCAAGATTTTTCTTCCAATATTTCCAAATCTATTATTATAAATTATTTTGATTTTTTTTGTTCTGGTAGATTCCATGGAACTGGAACTATATGGGAGTTTTACATGGGTTTATCATGTTATTTATTGCCATATTTATGAAAATAATATTCTTCATGAGCTCTTTGATCCTTCAAGGTATTGCAGGCAACTTTTATAATCATCTTATCACTAAATAGAGATCTTATGATACTATAATCATCTCATCACTTGTAGACATCTTATCATATTGTAATCGTCTTATCACATATAGAGATCATGGAAAGTCAAGGCTGACTATGCAACCCAGTTAAAGGCTATCAAGCTACATAATGTCTCTGAATTAGACAGTCCTACTTTACAACAGAAGTTGTAAGAATAAGAACATAAGAACAGAACAGAATAATAACATAACCATATGAATGCAGCCTCTGAGTTGCCATTAACCTTGCTCCTCCTACCCCACTACTCAAAATAGGTGATGGCCTTTGATGCAACCACACAGTAAGTGATGTGAATGCCGAGGGAGCGTTCACACTGTCGCTAGTAAGTTCAAAGGAAAAATATGCTTAGAGTGTTTTTCTTTTTTTTTCACACTAGCGTATTATGAGCTGTGCATAATACGGTAGTGTGCACCTAGCCCAAAGGATTATGGGATCTGCATAGTAGTGCTGGTAGGTAATAAGGATATGTATAAAAAAGAAACATTCAATGACAAATACAATGTGACAATTTCAGAGTTAATAAAAATAGCTGGTCAAAAGGAATTACCCCCTAATGCTTTTTATTAGACATATAAAAGATAATATACATACATCTAAAAAAAAGTGTGTGTGTATATATATATATATATATATATATATATACACACACACACACACACACACATATATATACACTGTTACTGTATACTGTAGATATATATTATGGTTAGTGTGTCTTTAGTCTTTAAAAGGATTCATCAGATCTCAAAACACAAGCCTTACTTTTAAGAGGAGAATGAATAGATTTTAATATCTTGTAGTTTCGCTTGCAGAGTAGGGGTTGAATACTAGCCAACTTATCTTTCCCTCCTCCCAGCATGCAGTTCTTAAAAATCACTTTGTTCCTGTGAGTGGATATACAGAGGGAATGGTAGAAAAAACCTGATAAGATATCCTGGCAGGCACACATTGTGACTGTATCATATCATTTACTAGTTTACGGACACAGCACCGTCAACAGATGTGATTTCCGTATTAAAGTCTTCTTTTTGCGTAACGCTTTTTTGCCACCTACCCGAGTGGAACTACTTTTGGCTGTAACTTGAGAGATTCTTACATGAATCCTTTACCAATTACATACAGCGAGGAGCTAATATATTTCATTCCTATTTTTTATTTAAATGTTTGCAATAATGTTAAATCATTGTGTGGGTCTCGGGTGTATTCAATAAAATCTTTTGAAAAAAAAAAAAGCGATAGTGCATTGCATTTTTTTTTTTGCTCATTCAAATATTTGCTAGAAAAATAAAGCACGCTAACCTCAAAGTGGATTTTTGTTTAATTGCTCATAATACAGGAGGCTGCACACTGTTATAAATGGTCTCCTGTCTATTCAAGCTGAAAACATTATTAATGAATAGCTTCTATCAATTCATAGTTGATGTCAGCAATTATAGAACCCATTTATAAATAATCATGTCTGGAATAACATCAACCAAAAAGCGAAGACAGCTCAATCCCCCCTTAAGTAAGGCCGTGGAACAGCCGGGTGCACAAGGAGAAAGAGAGACTTAAATCCATATAGTTACAGAGATAAATCTCCGGCACTCCAAGTAAGTTAAAATAATCTTTTTTAATGGGAATATATAGTAAAATCACAAAAATAAAACCAAAACTTGCATATACGCGTTTCGCGCACGTGGGCACTTAATCATGGTGTAGTAAAACATCCCCATACACAGGTATACATGGCATTCAGGTAATGGGTAAATTTCCAGTGTGCCCGTCACCCATTACATGAATGCCATATATATCTGTGTATGGGGATGTTTTCTACACCATGATTAAGCACTCACATGCGCGAAATGCATAGGAGCAAGTTTTTGGTTTTATATTTGTTATTTTACTATGTATTCCCATTAAAGAAGATTATTTTAACTTACTTGGAGTGCCGGAGATTTATCACTGTTACTATATGGAATAACATCGGGACACTTTCTTTGATAAGCTCACACCCGCAACCCAGTCTACAATAAATGGGTAAGACCAACATGGCATTTGGAAGAGATTTGTGTAAAGCAGAACAGAAGGAAAATATCCATGTATCTCTGTCACAGTGTAACTCCGTTAAGCTGTAATTGTACATACATTCATTAAACAAATTAAAATGATAAAATATTAAGAAAAGGGCTATCCTGCCTTTAAATAGTGTTAAAGATAGGGAAGGTGTATCGTACTACTGAAGGATGGGTTCTGTCCACAATTGTCACCCATTAAAGATGCATCTGCAGTTTATAGTTCATCATCAAGGGAAATCTTCTAGACCAGCTATCCACAGCTAAGGTTGCAATTAAGTAAAGCCAAGGTCCAACTGGTCAAATTGCAAATCCATAAAATTCAGGTATCAGTGGGACCATCAGATCTACCACAACATCGTAGTTCCATTCTTGGATATCCCAATGTGTTTATCAAGAGTCCTTCTCCGCAGAAAGATCACTGTGGAGCATATCTGTCTCAAAACTATGTTTGTGTAGACTGGAAAAATACAGTTACTTGGAGAGCAAGAATTAAATTAATCATTAAATGAAATAAATTCAAGTAAACAGAAGAAAGAGAAAGGAGAAAGTGAGAGAAAGTGACAGGAAAGGAAACAAGAAAAAAAAGGTTGAAGAAAAAACAAGCAAAGGACTTGCTAGAAATGTAGGGAAGTGAAGTAAAAGAAAAAAGAATGGGAAAAATAAAGGAGAGCAAGAAGAAAATCTAAAGAAGATTATAAAAATGAAACAGAGAAGGAGACACAGATAGATAAGTAAAAGAAAAATGACAAAATAGAATAAGCAAAGCAATGCTAGAAACCAGTGATATAGAGAGAAAAGAAAGGGGCAGGAGACAACAGAGAAAATTATTTTGACAATGGTCACCTAGACTTAGATGTACTATTGGTCTTCCAAATCTTCAAACTGAAATTGCAGTCTAGAAATTGTATTTGTGTCTTCTTCACTTTTATTTCAGGAGACCCTTTCCCCCAATGAAAAATAACATAACCACTCACATCCAAAAAAAATAAATGCCCACCCCCTCTTTTAAAGGAAATGCTGGCAATGCAATCAAATAAAAATGGAAAACCTATAACCTAAACTGATCAGACCAGTCCTTTAGAATATAGATACAACTTGGGTAACCAGTCAACCCAATAACAGAACTAGTGCACCTTTAAACCAACAAGTCTTATACATAGGGTACGTTATTTCAGTCTTATTCCTTTCTTTTGGTTTTAGTTTCCATTTAAACGTAATGAATGTTATGATATGTTATGTTTTGTTAAGGGCGAAATTTATTAAAGTCATAAAGACTGCTCTGGGTCTTTCCGACTTTACCGAGAGAAATCGCGTTTTGTTCTCGTGAGATTTCGTTTGAGATAACGAGAACAAGTTTCGCGATCCCAAATTTTCAATATTTTCCATGGAAAGGTAGCTGTGCTACTAATGTCAAGCATGGCCGACTTTCCATGGAAAAAAAATTCAAAACTCGAGATCGAGAAACTCAATCTCGAATGAAATCTCGGGAGAACAAAATGAGATTTCTCTCAGTAAAGTCGGAAAGAACGCTGGTCTTTCCAACTTTAATAAGTTTTGCCCTAATATGCGGGGAAATGAATAGATTTTTTTTCAGATTGTTATATAATATGAAGGTAGATGAGGTTAGTAAAACAACCTGTTTACTAATCAGCATAGACTTTAAAATCAGCTTAAACATTCCCTATTACTATTTCCATGAAGGCCACACAGAGCATATTAGCATCATTTGTGTACAGTCGCAATAAGAATTATCCCCTATTAGTTTTACAAATGAATACATTGATGCACTATTTTCTACAAAAATAATGCAGCTTATAATTCATTTCAAGCAAGAACCCTTTGATGTGAAAGCTTGCCCACCAGGTTTCCTGGTTGTGCTCACAGGCTTGTTCAATTGGGC
Organism: Pipa parva; assembly: GCA_019650415.1. Lineage (NCBI taxonomy): Eukaryota > Metazoa > Chordata > Amphibia > Anura > Pipidae > Pipa > Pipa parva. Next base: position 5,967 of record WMED01018750.1, on the reverse strand, counting down.
TTTTTTTTATGGCATTTTGCCTAAGCTTAATTGGACTCTGCTATTGTGCTTGAAATGTTCTATGAGCTGTGCTTTGGAAAAAAAAAAAAAAAAGAGAAAATAATTGAAAAACAAATTGAACAAAGTTTACTGAGTTCAACAAGTTGAAATGCTTTAGGGAGAAGTAAAAAGGTAAGCACTGCAAGTTCTACTCGCCAATTGGTGCCCTGCTGCATTTTTGGCATCTTGATTGAAAATCTGACTCTTCTTCTTCTCCCCCATGTTTTTAACTTTGCTCACAGCCACATATACCTTTGGCCCACCCCTGCATTGTATCTCTAGAGCATGCATGTCTCATCACATGTGCAATTGCAATAGCGATTATGAACATATCTGCAAGGCACCCATATCCAGAAAGCATACCTGCAGCTGTCAAATCACCAGGGCAGAAAAGAAGCCAGATTTGAGCACCAGCAGAAGCTAGAGGACTTTCATGAATAAGCCGCTTAAGCCTTTTGAGTGAAATCTTTCCAGAATAGTAGCAGGAACCTTGATGTAAGCCCTCCTTATTAATATGGCAATGTCAAATTGATATATTTGCAGCAGTAAACTTTAGACAAATTTTCATGCACAAAAAAGTCCCAAAGTGGTGTCACATTCACCAACCAAAGGTCTGGTATAGGCTGTCAAATTGCGAGTGAATTTGCCACATGTTAAAAAAAAAATGATGTTTGTTGAATATGTGAAGTTGGAGAAGTAGCAAATTGTTAAGATTTCACACATCTAAGGAACAATGCACTCTAAGTGGCCTCCACCATTCAAACATTACAGGGGAAATTATATGCTAGCTCAATATTCTTATTTAGCATAAACTCAAGAGATGACCCATTTTCATATTCTTATAATTATTACATGGGCACTCTCTTTATCAGTTTAGAATGTTTTACCCTCTTTAGTGCGCTTCCTCTTGGTTTTCTTAATATTTTCTCTGGTTAACTTAAACTCGGAAAGACCTCTCTGGGTCATTGTTCTTGCAAGATTTCTCGAGATCAAGTTTTTCAATCTCGATTTTTCTTTTTTTTCTTTTTTTTATGGAAAAGTAGCCATACTTTAGATTTAGGAGCGTAGTGTTCGCCTCACTTCGGAAAAACTGAAATGCGCATGTTGATGTCCTGCACGCGGACATCAGCATGCGCATTAAAGGGATTCCCCTCCTGGCGAGGAGACTCGAGTGCACATAGATTGAAAAGTTTCGAATGAATTTTTGATATCACATTATCAGGAAAAATCTGATATCGGTAAAATCAATATTGCGTTATCGTCCAAAAAATTAATCGATATCAGTCAAAATTAATTGATATTACGATATTGGTATTTTCGATTTTATTAAATTTCGCCCACACTCAATGGTTTCTCTGAAAATAAGCTATCTTCATGTATCTTTTCTAGACTTACTTTTCCCCATTCTGATTTCTCTTCTTAATCTATTTAATGTTAAAAAAAAAATAAACCCATCCACCTAAAAGGTATTTTATGATTTCTATGATACATTCCTAATGATTGGACTTTAGAATAATTTCTGTTGCACATTTGTATTCCTAGACGTAGAGTTAATGAACATGCTTAAATCTGGCATCATTTCAAATGTAACAATACACACACACACACACACAGAAGTAGAAAAAAAGTAACCCAGTCTGAAAACGTCTGTGGTGGTCCTAGCTTCTGTTCCTGGCAATAAGCATAATAAACTTATATGATGGAAATGTTTCTAATCTTACTAATTTGTTTAGGTTGCTGGTTCTTATATGCTGTAGCAGTTTACCCAGGTTATAACTGGAACAAATAGACATCTGTTTTATGTCCAACGATCATGCTAAACTGATTAACTTAAAGGGATCTGCAATCAAATTGTAGGAAGAAGCATAACATTCTATACAATCCCATCTGTACCTAATTCACATATACTCATCATCACACTGTTGTGGACATTTGACTGTTTTGTGTGTACGTATTAGCAGTTTATGACCCATCAATGACCCAAAATTGATTCCCACCTGCCATATCTAACTTTAAGTGCCCATGCAGGTTTTGAATTAGACCCAGATATTTTTGTATTCTCTTCCCTTTAGCGGTTTGTATTTGGGTACTGAATCTGCACTGACCAAAACTATGATACTCAATGTCTTTTGTTGATGGTTGGTTGAAACTCCAAGATACCCAAAAGGGCATCACTAAACAATGGAAATAGCTGGATTCTCCTGCTTTCCACAAAAGGTGGTTCCACTGCTTACCATACTGGATCCACCTCCAGAAACAGTAATCTACCACCTTTATAACTGTAAGCCTATCCACTCTTTATCACACATGATCACAGTCAAAAGCAGTATGGGAACAGGCAAGTCATAACAAGTATGATGCCCATAGTACCAGACCCATAAGCCACCAGCAAAATAGACAAAAACAAGAATCCCTCATTGCATTTTTAAAGGGAAATGTAAGAACATTTTTATTGCTGTTAATGTGTGTTAATGTAGTACAATAGGGGTTAATATCCCAGGGGGCCGAACCACAACTGCTGCTAACCCTTTGCAGTCTTGCAGATCCTGCCAAGCTCACCCTTACTGTGTCTTTAATTTAGTCAGAGGGGCACAGAAGGGGCCGCCAAGTGCAGATCTTGCACCAGAGTCCCAATGTCAAATCATACAGCACCACTGAAAGGGCAGTATAGAAACATTTTCAGCAATGTAAACGTTTACAAATACTGTATTGTTGTGCAGTACATTTTCTAGGAGTTATAACAAACTATTTCTTTTTCTTACAGCTATTTCTTTCCTTTGATAACATTTCTTTTTTAGTTCTTAAATTTCAGGCCCACAGTAATAGCTCGCCATCTCAATAAAAACCAATTAAAAAATACATCAAATATGTTTGCTGTTCAACAACTGCTCATTTACCGCTAAATCCCTGCTGTGTTTTTAAGGATGGCGAGTCTTTTCAGTAACTGGAACATTTAAAATGCAACCATGAAAATGTGCTTTGTAATAACCTAGAAAGAAAATAAGATCTGTAACAGAAGAATCAGTTTAAAAAGCAAAAATAAATGTTATTTCTTTGTTTAGTCACGTCAATAGTCAATCCAACTGCATATATATATATATATATATATATATATATATATATATATATATATATATATATATATATATATATATATATATATATATATATATATATATATATATATATACTGTATATATACACACACAAATATATATAAAACATTTTTATATTATTACATATAAAACAATGAATTTTTTTTCCAGTTTCTTTCAATATTTTATGCCGAGGCTGAGGTTCAGGGCCTTATTGACTAAAGGATGAATTCACTTTGCTACAATACAAGTTTCATCTCCGAAATAGGCACAAATTCACTTCTCCTTACTGATGAAGCTGCGGATAGATTTGTCAAACAGGCAGACTGCTACAGATGCAGTCATATGTGCAGTGTGTTGAAGTCAGTCGAATAGAAGTAGGATGAGAAGTCATGTGGAGTGATGTGAATTCCCCTAGTAAAGTGCAGTGATGTCATCCTCACTATATCCAACTAACTGTATATAAGTGAATAATACAACTATTTCTATGTCACCTTGTCCCTACTTCATTTAAAGTAGTAGACTAATTTAATCTCAGTTGTTATTGTCTTATTTTTTGATGAAATAATCACCTTAAGCCACACCAGTGCCCTGCATTCAGCCTCCAAAATGGTTACTCTGATGTGGAAAAATCAAATAGGTGAATTCGGATCAGTACGTCTAGTCACATTCACATCTTTGACACAGTCCACCACTTAGTCAATAGCAGAAGTGCCTGTGCATATAAAATTGGAGACTTATCGTATTCGCCACATTGTAGAGTTTGCTCAATAAGCAAACACGGGGAAGTGGACTCCAGACGTACACCTCATATAAATCAACACAAGTAAAACGGCCAAAATAGTTATTCATTTTAACATCATATTAAAGCAAGCTCGGCCCACAAGCTCCTCCTGTTGGGGTCCCTAACTAACTTTAATTACACTTGGGCAATTGTCTCTTTTTTCATGTCCTGAAAAACTGATAATTTATTATGATTGTTGTGGAGTACATGTGGAGTACATGACAATGTTTACTAGTAGACTTTGGCCCATTGCAATCAGCTTCTCTGGTGGGCCAAAGATGCCTCAGTCCAACACTGCATTAAAGAATGATTTATGAAGAACATCAACCAGCCTCTACTCTTTCCTTTTCACCTTCCTCTCAATCTAGGATATAAAGGAATCTGTGCAGGGAGCAGGCCTATGCAACTAGCATGGATGCCTCCCAGATATCCTAGTAATGCCCCTGTGTATATAAAACCTAAGGGTAATTTTACAAGAGACATTTCAATTGTTGCAATAGAAACCACAAGCTACTGCATTTCTCAGATCATTCTCTGATTTACTATGCAGCATCGCAGGCATGATTCACGGTCCAATGTACAGTTTTAATTTAATAAGATTTCCTAAACAATTCTACATGTAAAATGCAGAAAACTACACAAAACTGAGAAGAAGAAATGAAAGATCATCGTATTTAATGGGATTTGTAGCGTTCTGCAATATATCAATAATATATGGAGGGAAAAAAAACAAACATCTGCTGTTTCCATTCATTCAATAATGACGTATAACTTAAAAATGAAATACGCCTTGCCCTTTTTGTTCTGATTTGTTTACAGGACAAGAACTGAAACAGTTTCCAGTATGCATTATATACATCAGCGGTTCTAAACCTGTGGATTGCGACTCCGGCGGGGGTTGCACGACCATCCCATGGGGGTCAAGAACCGCTGCAGCACCCAGAAGCGCCCACAGGACCCTTATAAGGATTCCTGTGGGGTGACGTCGGCTGAAAACGTCACCATGTGACTCGCGTACATGATGACGTTCGGCCAAAATGTCATCACGCGATGCGCGGTGACGTCAGTGCCGGGGGTCGCGGCGAAAAAAGGTTGAGAACCGCTGATATACATCAATGATGAAAACTATAGCTTTTACTTTTGCACACATTGGAATCTCTTATGGATCGATTCACTCAATGCAATTTAAACACATATAGGGGGTATTCAACTGTTGAATTCTCAAACAGCGGAATCCCATAGTAAATCCACTACAATTTCCCCATTGTAAAGTCGCGACAATTTTTTAAAGGTAAGATTGCGACAATATTCTCAGTATAAAGATGCGACTGTGACAATAGCAGCCTATTGCGACTGTCTTTATCTGTCGAATTCGCACCTATACGCAACAATTCAGACTTTAGTGAATAACCCCCTAAGTTGGTAGCAAGGTCCATCACCTCGGTCAGGTCTTTTCCAATTTTTCATTCAATCAACGACTAATTTGATGTGGAATTCAAGTTTCCTTTGAATACAGGTGATTATGCCAATGGTTAGCTATAGGCTAGTTCTCAACTGCTTGTCAGTGGCAATCTCTCTTTTACATAATGTGGCTTATTTCTCTGTTAACAACAGTGAGTATATTTCTCAGTCCTGCTGGATATCTGAGTATGGAGAAGCTTCTATGTAATTATGTACAACACAGTAAACAGAGCAATAGGAAAATATTCCAACATTTCAAAGCAGAAGACATATACTGTGCCTATTCAGAACCTTCACCAGTTCTCTCATTTTATGGAATTTTGTGTTTTTTACTGATTTCTTATTTTGTTGTGATATTTTATTAAAAACAAAAGGAACTCTTTGCATAGATATTTGGTCATCACATTTTAAAGACATGCAGAAAGCATTGGCTGGCAGTCTTCCTAATTAGAGCAACTCACAAATATGCCATAAATACCTTCACCAGGGGCATAGTGGGACTGCTTTCAATGCACTGATCAAGACTTAGCAGCCATAGCTGGGGGGAGGGGCTATCAATGCACTGATCAAGACTTAGCAGTCACAGCT
>WMED01018749.1:0-12614 GCA_019650415.1 Pipa parva | reverse complement strand
CCTGTCTGTATCCTGTGCACTTCGTGTATTCTGTCTGTATCCTGTGTATCCCATGTATCCTGTCTTTATCCTGTGCAACCCGTGTATCCTGTCTGTATCCTGTCTTTATCCTGTGCAACCCGTGTATCCTGTCTGTATCCTGTGTATCCCATGTATCCTGTCTGTATCCCATGTATCCTGTCTGTATCCTGTGTATCCCCTGTATCCTGTGTACCCTGTGTATCCTGTCTGTATCATGTGTATCCCATGTATCCTGTCTGTATCCTGTGCACCCCGTGTATCCTGTCTGTTTCCTGTGTACTTCGTGTATCCTGTCTGTATCCTGTGTATCCTGTCTGTATCCCATGTATCCTGTCTTTATCCTGTGCAAACCATGTATCCTGTCTGTATCCTATGTACCCTGTGTATCCTGTCTGTTTCCTGTGTATCCCATGTATCTTGTCTGTATCCCGTGTATCCTGTCTGTATCCTGTGTACCCTGTGTATGCTGTCTGTTTCCTGTGTATCCCATGTATACTGTCTGTATCCTGTGTATCCAGTGTATCCTGTCTGTATTCTGTGTACCCTGTGTATCCTGTCTGTTTCCTGTGTATCCTGTCTGTTTCCTGTGTATCCCATGTATCCTGTCTGTATCCTGTGTATCCTGTCTGTATCCTGTGTACCCTGTGTATGCTGTCTGGATCCTGCCCCTGGCTATGACTTCCTGGTTCCTGACTTCTGGCTTATTTTCAACTATGCTCCTGCCCCCTCATTTAGATTCAGTGTTGTCCAATCTGTTACTGACCTAACTTGTCAACGACACTTTTCTTCTCGTTTCCACAGTATAAAGTTTGGCACCCTTACTCACCCTTGTGGAACCATTGGGAATCTCGTGCCTTTAAAGGACAACCATTGTGTGAAACTAAACTGACCTGATCATTTTAGCAGCAGTACACACATGGGGTTATTGACTAAAGGGAGAATTCGACTGTCAACAGCCGACAGGTTTCATCTCACGATTCTGGGCTATGGACCATGAGATGAAAGATTCTGGGCTATGGACCATGAGATGAAAGCTGTTTTAGCAGCAGTACACTTAGTATACTGGTAGTAAAATGATCAAGTAAATTTATTTTCACACATTAGTTATCTTTTAAGACCTGACGGCACCAGGAGGGCTCCTCCTGAAGCCAAAGGTGGTTGTTATAGGCAGAAAAGCACACCAAGACCAGATTCCCAATGGTTCCCCTGGGTTTTGGGTAGTCTTATGTGAGTATAAGTCACATGACCATTTATTTATGTTTAATTATGATGTGCTCACCACAGAGAAGGAGTGTGTCATCATGCTTAGTAGAGCTGTGCCAACTGCCACATGCTCTGTATGAACCAGTGCCCACTATATCCTCTCTCAAGGCTGGGGGTGTGGCCAGAAGCTGAAATGTTAGGCTACTAGTCCAAGAGGTGAAACAGAGCCCTGCATTACATGAGAGTATTGCTAAAAAGCAGCAGATCAGGGTTTATTATGATGCTGGCACATAGGTCTAATTGTTACTGATGTATTTTGCAGCAGTCTTTAGTTCTTCATTAACAATATCCTGAGCACTGCCTCTGTTACAGTCATATAACAATTTGCCAAAATTCAAGACTCATAGCTTTTGACTTGGACAGTAAATTATTGATCCCAGAGGGGATGAGGCTACTGTTAAAACACAAATCATTTCACCATACTGAATACAACATTTCTCCTCCAGTAGATGGGAGGGAGGTGATGATGCTCTTACTGTGTAAAAATCAGAATAGCCTTTGCATATTTTCAGTCATATAAACAACTGCCATGGGAATAATAATCTTGTAATACGGAAATCAAACACAACTGTTTAGTTAGGCGAGTATGAATTATGTGACATATTTTATGGAGATTCAGTCAAGCAACCCTTGACTGTAAGCCTAGACCTTGTTGTTGACCCACAAGTATTTCCTCGGCTGCTATTGGCCACTATTTCTAAAGATGACAGCTGTGCACATGAAGCCATTATGAAGACTAATGTGCTTAAATATCATCCATGCTTTAAGCTCACAGTGTGGGTAAATATTTGCATGGACCCCTGTGTTTTGGTTCTGATTTCATCTCAGGGGGTTATTGACTAAAGTCATGTCGCGTATAGGTGGGAATTGGCCAGCTAAAGACGGTCGCAGTAGACGGCTACTGTCACTGTCGTGACTTCATTATGGGAGTATTGTAGCAGTTGCGACTTTACTATTGTCTCCGTCACAGATTTGCTATTGGAATCCGCTGTTTGAGAATTCGACAGCCGAATTCTTACTTTAGTCAATAAACATTTTAAAGAAGTGTAAACAAACAGGCAGAATTAAAATTACACAAAGCCATCTAACCAGCAGTAATGTAAGAAACCAGTAAGCAAACAATGCAAATGTTAAACCGCTAACAAAATATTGAAAACAACACATAAAATGAATAAAAAAAACAAATAACCAATAAGGGATTCAAATTAGATGGGACTAGTCACAGATGCAACCATTGTGTCCCCCTTTGTGCCCTTCAGGTATTGCCAAAAAGAATGAAATCCCCTTCCCTATTAATACCAAGAGTGCCCTACATTGGTATGTTTTAAATAATACAGAGTTCGCTGGCATGCTATATTCCCAGTCTGTGCAGGTGGTGGGGAACATATATCATGGGTGTGGGTCCATCCTTGCACATCACTAGGATTTTGCACTTCCTTTAAATTGCTGTTTTTTTCTATTTTAGATACACTACCACTGCTTTTTTTTCTTGTTTTGGATCATTTGTGATTTTTTTCTGTTTTGATTACTTTTGATTGTTTTGATTATGGTCACCTAGTATTAAGTACAACAAGTGTTAAAATGACATATTTAGGCTTACTGATTTTGTATAATAGTCAAGAAGAAGAAAAGCAGCCCCTGGAGCATGCAGGACCCCTGCTATAGTGTAAGGAGCTATTGACTGGGCTAGGAACTGCAAGGGAAGAAGTAGGTGGGAGTTTACAGGAAGAAGACTGGGTGGGAAAAAAAGGAAGTGGGGAGGGGCTAGGAGCCTTCATGGTCATTTTACACTGGAACCAGGTCTGAGAGACTATGAAACTGGAGAAAAGAAGCCAAACCAGATCAGAGTAAAAAGATGCTTTGTAATGTAAATGCTGCACACAATTAACTGCCTGTATAGAGGTAACAGAAGGAGGGGCTAGGATTAGCTGAGAGGCTTTGCTCCAAGTTCTTGTTTTTTCTTCTATTGTTATGATTATTCTGCAAAACTGGTAAGCCTAAAACTGCCATTTTAACACTTGTACTTAATACTAGGTGACCAATATATGGAAAGCATTTTTACAGGCTTTAGTATCCCTTTAAATTGCAGGTATCCGCATTGTTTCCATAGAGTCTCACAGCACCTCACTGAGCACACCTCACCCATAGAGAACCTGGCTTGATCCCTTTGAGAATATCTGTAGCTTTCACACAAACAAGCTCTTTTTCTTTGAAAAAATTAGAACATTGTTTTTCTAAAGGAAGAAACATTAGCGAAAACAAAATGGCATTCATTTATGTCCAGAAAAATCAAAGGACATCAAACAAAAATGATTTTATAAACCTTCAGGGTCCATTTGCTCACATGTGACTGTATTTTGCATCGTGGCTTTTTAATCAGCTGCAGGTGCATTTAACATTCTAATCAGCTGCAGGTGCTCCAATAATCAGCTGCAGGTGCATTTAACATACTAATCAGCTGCAGGTGCCCCAATAATCAGTTGCATGTGCCCCATTAATCAGCTGCAGGTGCATTTAACATTCTAATCAGCTGCAGGTGCTCCAATAATCAGCTGCAGGTACCCCAATAATCAGCTGCAGGTGCATTTAACATTCTAATCAGCTGCAGGTGCCCCAATAATCAGTTGCATGTGCCCTATTAATCAGCTGCAGGTGCAGTTAACATTCTAATCAGCTGCAGGTGCCCCAATAATCAGTTGCAGGTGCCCATTAATCAGCTGAAGGTGCATTTAACATTCTAATCAGCAGAATTAGTGATGGACTGAAATGGAATTGTTTAGATAATGTCTTAAAAATGAAAGATTTAAGAGGGTATAGTACTTTTTTAGAGGAATCAGATCCTGTATCTAGATGTCTGAATTGGTAGATAAATGTCGAAATCATGTTTCCCTAAGTTTGAAATGACTGCAGTATTTTATTTGTGAATTGAATTGCACACTTGTATAATTTAGTTAAAAGACTGATTTTATACCCATGTTAGACTGGCCCAACAGAGCACAGGAAACATTCCTGGTGAGTGGACCCTACTGGAGTTTCAAACTGCACCATCATGGCATGTTCCTGAGGGTTTGGTAAAGAAGGTAAAAGTTTATATAAAAAAAGAGGTAGGATACAAGAAAACTATAGATACTGAAAGGTGAATGAAGAGACAAGAAAATAATAATAATCATTTGCTTAGTGGGCTCCAGATCTCTTGTTTCCTGGTTGGCTTCAAACTCTTGTTTCCTGGTCGGCCTTCAATCTTTTGTTTCTTAGTGGGCCTTCGATCGCTTGCTTCCTGGTGGGCCCCTGATCTCTTGTTTCCTGGTGGGCCTCAATCTCTTGTTTCCTGGTCAGCCTTCAATCTTTTGTTTCTTAGAGGGCCTTCGATTGCTTGTTTCCTGGTGGGCCCCTGATCTCTTGTTTCCTGGTGGGCCTCAATCTCTTGTTTCCTGGTCGGCCATCAATCTTTTGTTTCTTAGAGGGCCTTCGATTGCTTGTTTCCTGGTGGGCCTTCAATCTCTTGTTTCTTGGTGGGTCCTTGATCCCTTGTTTCCTGGTGGGCCTCTGATCTCTTGTTTCCTAGTGGGTCTTCAATCTCTTGTTTCTTGGTGTGTCCTTGATCCCTTGTTTCCTGGTGGGCCTCTGAAATCTTGTTTCCTGGTGGGCCCATGATCTTTCATTTCCTGGTGGCCCCATGATCGCTTGCTTCATGTTGACCCCCCATGCTCTATTCCTGCACTGCCTTAGAAAGCATGCTCCAGTGTTCCATTAGTAGAAAAAAAAATCACTGATTGTCTCCACAATTTATTTTCCATGAGCTAAACCTTTGCCTTAATTTTGTACAATTTGACTTTGTTGCTTGGTATGCTGGACTGGCACTTTGCCTATTAGCACACCCTGGTATTCTGTTAGGGCTTGCTTTTGTATATCGAGAGTCACGTATCCATTCTTACATTAACCATTATAAATATAATACATTAATTTCTCCCTATATAAAGAAAGGAACGGTAGGTCACTGAGGTAATGTATGTACTCACAGAAAACTGACACCTGTTGACACAGGAGATTTAAGCCTGTGATATCATCTGCTGAAAATCTTGGCTTCGCTATTCATTGTTTCAAAATATTCCCTTGGTAAACAAGTGATGAGTAGCTAATTGATGGCGTTTAACTTTTTGTCGCTGGAATTTGTCACAATATCTGTCAAACCCTACTGTAGCATTCTGCTGCATTCCTTCCAGTGTTTGCTAGAATTTTAACCAGGTTTCTTTATTACATTTAGTATAATTTTTATAAAGGGAAATAGATGAGTTACATTATAATGTGGCTTTTGTCAGGTCCACTTACAAACATATTTTTGAGAAGCAGGGAGTTGTCTTAGTTGAAACTAAGAGTGCAGAAATGGAAGAAAACTCCCTGCATCTTTTCTGCACCAAATTTGAGTAGGAGGGGAGGGCTAAAGGAAAATGGACAATATAACTCCTTCAATCATCACTCAAATCACAATGTAGCAGTGATCTGATTGGAGGAATGATAATGTCAGTTTCCCTTTAGCCCCACCCCCTTTGACTTGAGCTTGGAGTCGGGCAGAAAAGCAGGGAGCTTGTTTCAATTTCTGCAGTCTTAGCTGAATGTTAAATACATTCAGCTAAGACAACTCTCTGCTGCTCATAGATAGGTTTCTAAGTGGACCTGCCAGGTGCAATTTAATGAAATCTAACAATATATTATCCCTGGTACAACCCACTGAATAAGTTTGCGACTCACAACATAATTAAAGGGACACTATAGTGCTGATATAACTGCACAAATACATATAAAACTCCTTTATAATAAGCCAATTACTGACACAAATAGTTAAAAAAATGTTTAGGGAAGAAATAATACTTGTCATTTGTTTTCCTTAATTAGTTTTCCTGAGAGCTGACATTTTTCTCCCCCTCTCCTTTCTATTCTGCATGAGAAGAAAAAGCTGCCTGACTGCTATTGGTTAAGCAACATGGCCGCATAAATTAAGCTTGGAATGCAGGAGATTACAGAAGGAAAGCTGACTTGTACACATGTGCTAAGTAGTAAGTAGGCCAAAAATGCCTGGAGGAGGGTACGTTTTCATGGAAAACTGACTAGTACATGTCACACACACTTATTTCCTGGTGCAGGAGTTTATCAGTGCTGCCTACTCAATCATTCTGTGTCACATGAAACAACTACTGGGGAGAAACGATTCTCATTAAGGTGTAGTACTGCATATGTAAATATGTAATCTGACTATAGTTCCCTTTAAGATTAGTCCTAGAAAATAATTCTAAGTTAACTGACCTCTACAGTAAGACATTTACAGGGGGAATCAACAGGGGCAAATTTTACAGACGTCTGGTAACCTATACCAACCAATCAGAAGTTGTTTTTTATTATTCTTGCTTCCTTATACCAAAGTATAATATTTAAACTGCTGACTGGTTGCTATAGGTTACTAGATGTCTGTAAACAATCGCCCCAGAAATCCACTATAAATACCATAAAACTGACCTTATTACAGAGAAATAATTTATCAGAACATTCAGCATGTTTCAATATTTAATATTTTACATTTTCGAAAAAGAATGGTAATAATGTTACAGCCTGCTCTGTGTAGTAAAAGCAATATCTTGGTTTCTGAACAAATGTTGTACTTGCTGCCTGTAAAGAATAAAATGTTCTTTTATTTTAAGGCTCTAATTGTAAAAAAATTGCATCAAGTATTTCACTGATGCATAACAGGGCCACGGGTCTAGGAAGCAGCCGGGAAATGTAGGAGGTAATAGCAGCGAAACTAGAATTAGAAGATGTTTATTTTGGGATAAATATTAAAACATTAAAAAAAATAACCTTAAGGCCATTCTTCCCCTTCAAAACATCCACTGCCGCTGCTTGTTTGGGATCATACAGCAAGAAGATTTTCTTTACAGTAAGAAAAGTAATACTTGCTATAGGGGGCGCATTAAGAAAATCTTCTATCACAAAACATTATCTATTTATTTCTGTTATTAAATCCGCTGCAGCATATATGAGTTTTATGTAAATGCCAATTGACTTGGAATCAAACCATACTGCTTCTGAAACAAATTCTACAGAATTCAAATCATTAAACCAAAGACATTCCCCCCCACTGCCAGACGCAAATAGCGCTGACCAATATAAGAGCTATACTTAAAGGTTTTCCTGCTGATATGCAGTATCGTGTTCTAAGCTATCAATAATGAAAGGACAGGCAGAATTTGATATTCTAATTACAAACAGGCTTGACAGTTACACAGAGAGTTTGAAGAACCCAAATGTTTTCTTGATATAAACTAGAACCGTGATTATAAATGGATAGAGTTCCCTTAACAAATGCAATGTGTATCACTTTTTACCTATTCCTCCACCGCTAATTGCAACATATGACCACAAATTGGCATGCAGTTAACAGTAATTATTTGAAGCACTGTATACACTTCTCACAATACGAGCATTTATGTGGGTTATTCTCTGACAAGCTTCCAGACAAAATAATCCTTCGGTTGTCTTTACCAGTTAATGTGGTTCGTAAATCACTACTGTAAGTGAAAGGGAATCCTGCTCTGTAAAAAGAATAGGGGCATTTCTTTCAAGAGTATGTGGACCTTTGAATTCATTGTGGTCCCATCAGTGGGTGAACCATTTAATTCTGTCCTGTGAAATAATTATAATCCATGACACCGCTTAACAAAAGGTACAGAGTTGCTTACTAATTCCTAGACATACATTTTAACACTAATATTTACAAGTCTTCATTCTTTGTCTTTTCCAGTCATATACAGAAATAGTTTAATATATTCAATATTCATTTTCTTGACTTTTAAAAGAAGAAAACACTTTCGTAATTGGATTTTTTTTTTTACCCTCTACATGTTTTGGAATAATTTATGCAAAGTTAAATAAGAAATCATCAAAGCTGAAAGTTGGATAATTATTTCTAATTGTATTAAGAACGAGTCCACTTGAGCAATTGCTGATGTTAATCTCAAACCTTGCATGACCTATAATGTAGTAGAAAATATATTATCCATGGAAACGATTTTTATTATAATGACTCATCATAATCAGTGCTTCTGAGACAGAATTCTACACAGACTAGTACATTCAATTTATTTGTGATGTCACAGTAAGTAGTTGCTTCACAAGAAATTCGGATCCTCATTGACTAAAGTCCGAGTAGAGCTGTGAATTCTTGTCTATTCTCCACTTCCCCATGTTCACTTACTGAGCAAACTCTGTGAAGTGGTGAATACACAACTAATTTGTACGACTACATGAGTCATGAAATTAAGTATCACTTTGTATCATTACTTCGCATCACTCTGCATGGCTTCTCATCCTACTTATATCCACCGGGCTACTCCACACACTATGCATCCGACAGCGTTCACCACTTTCCACCTGATCGACAAGTGTATTACCCACTTAGTCAGTAGCAAGAAGTGAATTCACGACTATTTTGGTGATGCGACTCAAATTGTAGTCAAGTGAATCAACTGATGAATTTGCACTTTAGTCAATGAGGATCTAAATCTTTACATAAGAAAAGAAATTTAAGCCTTAATATCAGCAGCTTCTAAAGGGAGAAAAAGATATGAACTGCAGAACCCTCTTAGCTTGGTGAACGATATGCAAAAGAGCAAAATGTGGTCATAAAAAACAATAGTGTAATATGTTATGCAGGAGGTGGGAACCATTCTTAGATAGACTGCAGAGGTGATTTAAGGTATCTCAGTTACAGGGGACTCTTCCTGATCTCTACTAAAGGATAATATTCTGCAACCTCAATGGTGCTATAAAGATCTTTTTATATTCTACATCCTTGTGCTAATTGGATTATAATGATAAGAAAACATGTATATCTTTCTTT
Source organism: Pipa parva (assembly GCA_019650415.1). Taxonomy (NCBI): domain Eukaryota; kingdom Metazoa; phylum Chordata; class Amphibia; order Anura; family Pipidae; genus Pipa; species Pipa parva. Next base: position 3,439 of record WMED01018749.1, on the reverse strand, counting down.
ACACTCAACCATTAAAGATCTCTTCTTTCATAAAACAGCATTTCCTGTATGTCATGCCAAGTAAGATAAACTATTCTAGTGGATAACTTTACATGAAGCTATAATCCTTTATCCTCAGTTAATCCTTTCATGGCTGTTTTTTTTTTTTTTCATTCATTTAGAATATGTACACATTTCTTTAAGAGTGAAAGTAAAAATGATAAAATGTTTGTTAAGCTTACAGTTAAATAAAAATAATTTCAGTTAACCAATAAAGCTTGCCTAGACAGGAAGACAATGTTGGCCGCAGAACAGCAGAGTCAAACTGGAAGATATTTAAATGACCTTAATCATTAAAGAGATACTATACTATCTACTGTATATCATATCTAATATACTATCTATTTGATATGCAATCTATATCATATATTTATAGAATAAAAAGGTGCTGTTTGCAGTTTTAAATAATGTATAATTCTTAGTGGCTTTTCAAAGTGGGGTAAAATCAGCCTGATTCACTGGAGGGAATTCTACTACCCCTTCCACACAAATCTGCCTGTAATCTTGGATTTTCTCTAAGAGGAATATTTACTAAAATTATAAGACTTTTCCCTGGTAAATCGATATTAATTGATATTTTAAATATCGATATCGCCAATATCAAATTTTGCGAAGCCCTTTCCAAGTTTTTTACACTTTAATAAGCTTTCGCCAGGTTGCGGGTGGCGAATATGCATTATTCCCTATGGAAATGAATCTGTAAAAGCGGTGATCTGTAAAGAAAAAAAAGAAAAAAGCCGATAAAAGCGGCAATATCGATAAGCGATAAGGAGCTCCATTGACAGTAATGAAAACTGTAACTGTATCGATGCATCATTATTTATATTAATAATTTTTTTTGTTTGACTTTTCAGAAATAAGGGATAAAGGAAAATGCGGCAAAACCCACCCCCCCCCAGAAAAATCAGCGAAAACGAGTGAAAAACAGTGATAATTTTTTTACGACTTTAGCAGATAACTCCCTAAGGCTCGTATTGTTCCTAAGATCCTTCCGGATTTGACCAAATTGTGCTGACAGCTACTAGGGGAAAATACCCATGATCTACATACAAGCCTAGTATTAGCACCCTCTTTTGGATAGGAGATTTCTTTAACAAGAATGTTCATTTTTGTAGCATATTTATATTAAATATCGAGCCCCTTGTCTTGTGAAATAACTGCTACAAGCCAGTAAAACTGCAACAATCTGAGTTGTTTCCCCAGCTGATCTGTTCGTATATAAAGTCATATTGCCATTACAAAAAAACTTCCATTTTTAACTATTCCTATATTATTAAGCTGTATCAGTAGCCATTAGTGCATTGCTTTATTTTAAGTTAAAGACACACAGATTCTTTTTCAAAAGTATTGTTTCCTTCCTTCGCAAAAGTTCCTTAGATGAACGTTGCATACCGACTTCCACGAGTTTCCCAGTCGTGTCTGCAAATGCGCAAACATTGGGACTTTAATTGTGGACTTTAACATTAAGGATGATTGTTGCCACATGTTTTACGGGAGAAACTGTGGTCGGTTAAAAGGCTAGAAACACCAACATAATAGGAATTATCATTTGGATTGGCATGGCACTTATTTAAACACAGCATGTTATTTTTGAAACTGAATTCATGAACTGTATTGTTTTCTGTCTGTTTTCATTTTTTTACTGATAACAGCCATGTTGTTAAATAAACCCCACCCAAACCCATTGTTTTCCATGAAGCTGATTGCAGAATAATTGGAAGCACAGATTGCATAGTAACTATAAATGCATTTGAGGCATTTTAATCTTTTTTTTGGTGTTACAGTTTCTGAGGTACGGAGGAATTGTTTTATTGTGTATATGCTATGTACACACGGGAGTTTGTAAATTTTAGATTGTACACAAATGCAAGTAACTTGTCAACACACCAAAACTCACATCATTTCACTGTGCATTTCGGGGGAAATTTATAAAGGTCACTTCGACCTAATTGCCGCAGTTCGAATTCGTTTAGTCGTTATTGGCTGCGTTATTGTCATTTTCAATTTCCTTCAATTAATGTAATGCCAATTAAAATTTATCAGTATTAAAATATTGAGGCATTAACACAGCTACACTTTACATTACTTTCAATTGATTTCTTCTTCTATGACGTCAGTGGCTCTGGATTCCAAAGGGCTTTGCAGAGATGCACTATATGGCTCTCTCAGCCAAAAAGGTTGCAGACCCCTGCCATAGGGTATATGGAGGCGAACCAACCAGACGAATACTTTTCAGCGATAAAAAAAAAGTAAAAAGGGGCTTAATAAATATCGATATTTTTGACCTAATTAAAGGTATATTGATATCGATATAACTGGATAAAAGTTTTTTTTATATTTTTTTTATAAATATTCCCTTTACTATGCATTTTCAATCATTTTGTAAACATTGTAGATAATCCCAATAGATTTGAATTCAACAAAGTAAAAACTGTCCATGATACATTTAAAAAAACTCATGAAGATGCTGACCGACTAATCATTAGAGGAATGTGTACTATGAAAGGATTTATTTACATTATGTCCATTTCTATATATATACATTCGTTTCCCGAATTAGATGTGAATTTGCCACATTGCAGAGTGTGATCAATACGTGAACATTGGTGAAGTGGCAAACAAATGCTAATTCAGAGCAATATACAACAATTCAGCCTTTAGTCAATAAGGCCCTCAAGTCTGTAAATTTTTTCTCATCAAATTCAAACTTTCGGATCAATACGTGGGTTATAAATCGCAGCAGTCAAAAAAAGAGTTCATAACATAAAAAAAAATTTACAAACCTTACACAAAATAATATTTTAGTTGCCCTGTCAAATATTTGCAGTGAAGGTCGTATTTTCTGGATTTATTTGAAGTGGCTCCTAGTATTTCTGTGAATGCTTTTTATTAAGGGTTGTTTACTGTTAATTTTACTTTTAACCTGTACGCTTGGATGGTTAATAAACAGAACCTTGTTTTCTCCTGAAGATGAATGTACAAAGGCAAAGTTGTTTATTTGTAAATACTGTGTTCCCTTTAGCCTCCATGAGTTTGTAAGAACTTATTGTGAACAAATTCTTAATCATTTTAGATGTGTGTACCCAATACTAGTTTACCAAAGGAAGGATTTGCCTTTAGATCTAAATAGTTTATTGAATAATTAATTGATGTTCGATAAACACTACATAAAGGCCTCCACTGGCAAATGATTTCTTTTGACCTAAATGGATATTATTATCCCAAAATATTTCATTTTTTCAATTCTTTTATTAAATGTTTGATACAGTAATAAGATCAAGATGATGATGGAAAATAAATAGTTGACTATTTCTTCAAAAGTAACAATAGTAACTGCAACAAGATAAACTAGGGACAGGGAGACATAGAAAGGGATGTAATATTCACTTATATACAGTTA
>WMED01018748.1:0-12614 GCA_019650415.1 Pipa parva | reverse complement strand
TGCTGAGAAAATCTCAGCATTTTAAGTGCGCCTTATAGTCCGGAAAATACGGTAGTTAGATGCTACCATTGCAGTCAATTACACCTTTCACCAACTCAAGTAATAGCAGCTTTTTGAGTTTTAAAAAAACTCTTGTGATAAAATTAAAGAGATGAATTAACCTCCAGCGTGAATGAAGTTGTCATCAGGCATCTTTTATTACAAGACATTTTTGTGAAGGAACTAAACCGATGCATAAGGTTGCCTACAGATGTTATTTATTGAAAAGAGTATGAATGTTAATGCGTTTAACATACAGTATGTACACTAACTTAGCAGTACTTAAAATCCTCATTATCCCATTATGATGCACTCCCTTTCCTCCTTACTTATGGTGCATTGTCCCTTTGCCTCTACTGTGGAGACAATTCATATATCAACCCCCTAAGGCTTCACTGGATTAAATTAACTCGGAATAATAATACTATGAAATAATGGTAAATCTCAGGCATGTTGCACTACATAATAAAGGTGCATATTCATTGTTCACGAAAACCCCTTTTGTTCATTTGCTTGCTAGCTGATGAGATTCAAAAACATAAAATAAAATCCTCCGTTTTTATCTGCAGAACTAGATACAAAAGAGCTGTCAAACATTTGCCTGCTTATTCAAATCAATCCTCATTGTTCAATGTACTGCAGTTGCATTAATATTAACATTGTTCACTTTATTGGCCCTTTCAATAGTCAAATGTTTCAGCTCTTGCAGGAAGCTTGACATTACTGCATTGTTTGTTAGCAATGATATTCCAAATGTACATATACATACAGTATGTAGCAGGCTTGTGCACACATTCATACCCCTTTTTATAATAAAGGAAAGGGTGTGCCTCCTGCTCCCCTGGATTCAGATGACACATTAGAGTCTTAATTATTATTATTTCTTAATTATTTAATGTTAATATTTGAAAACTGTAAACCTTGTTACATATTTTTTAATATCTGATATGTCCCCTATCTGGGGACCATATATTAAATGGATTTGTAGAACAGGGAGATGGAATAAGAGCTTGCTATGTCCACTCCATGCATTGACCTGGTATTGCAGTACCTCCAGGACTGGTGCACCTCTCTTATGGGGCATATTTAATAAAACCATCTCAATCATATTGATTGATTTCACCCCATTTCAATTCATTGTCAGTTTTTTTTCTCTTGTACTTTTGAATTTCCCTGATTTATAAAATATCAATAAAAATGTTTCCCCATTGAAATAAATTGTTAGAGATAAATATGGATCAGTTGACAGGAGAACATTTCGCAGCGTTTTTCTATGAGGGTTGGTTCCATTACAGATCTACAGTATATCTCTTTTCGATGGGAAGACATTTTGGATTATGGCTAAGTAATTGGACCAGCTACATAAGAAATAATGGGTTTTGACCAGTTTGAGGTAGGAAAATAAATAGGAGAAAACAAGTAATATTGGTAAAAGAAAGTCACAGACTTTCTCCTGCATTTTCTAGTCAAAAAACTATTAGACTTTAGTAAATGTGCCCCATTGGATTGGATATGGAGTAATTGATGTTTGCCACTTATAAGCACATAATCATCTAAATGAAATAAGTGGTCTATGTAAGATATAACAGTTTTTGCAGATAGACAATGCCTACAGCTGGTATAATAAAGTGAACTGAACTAAACATTTAATTCATTTGCACAGTTATCCTTTGCAGTGTTTTTGTTCTTGCCTTTATTTATTCAGCTTAAATGTACAACCATTTCATAAGTTGCCTGTTGGGAATCTACTATCCTGTATGTTAATGCAGCCTTAAGGGAAAATAATGAATAGCCTGAACACAAGAAAGGCTGCTGAAGTGAGGTGCTACAATTAGAACAGATGAGGATCCCAAATGGCAGCGAGAAATAACTGTTACAGTTACCGGGTTTAATAAACTGTTGTGCAGGAGCTGCTGGGAGTTATAGTCTTGCAGGGAGCTGGCTCTACCAGTAGGGGCAGAAGCACCAGCCAATAGGGGAAGCTGAGAAGCTTTAGGAGACAATCGGTAGTCATGGGGAATTCCCCTCTGATGTCACCTATCTCCCAAGACAGTATTGAACACAGCCCCGGTTCAACTGGCAGAGCACCGATACCTCGAATTCTCATTCACTGAAAGCAGCTGAGAGATGCTGGGAAGCGGAGAATGCTGGTCAAAACAGAACAGCCTGGAGAATGCTGTTTGCAGAGTCCGACAAGCCATAGTCAATACCAGAAGATCAAACCAGGAACCGAAAGCAGGTGTACCAACAAAGGGGGAATCAAACAGATAGTCAGAAAACAAGGCCTAGAGTCTAATACCAGATTATCAGATTAACTCAAGATAAGCAAACGCTACCTAAACCAAAATACTTTGTCAGCACATGCAGCTGATTCTTCCCCAGAAAACCCCTCTGGTGAGAGCTGATTGGCCATGGAAAGAATTAGGATCATTAACCCTTTCCTGGACCTTATTACTGCGCTCTAACATTGCCATTGGCTTACTTTAATACAAACTGACTAATAATTTTAATAAATAAATGGACGGAAATACCATTTTATATCCTTTACAGCCATTTGAAGCACTGTGCACAATTAAACACATTTATTTTATAAGCATTAACTAGGTAAAGCATTTATATAATATGTTTAGATAAAGCTTAAGTATTGTGGTTCTGGACATAATGCATTTAATGGACCTTTATACTTTGAAGCAATAGTGATTAGGTTTAAGCTCCTCTTTACCCTTGGGTGTTACATAAGAAGGATCGGAAGAAGCAACCAATTTATTACCATGGTGAATTTGAGAGAGAAAACAAAGTGTTTTTTGAGGTCATTTTGTCAGTCCGTTGAGGTAACGAGAGCTAGTTTGCTGTCATGAGTAAAAATTGGTTACATTGAAAAGAAAAAGTGTAATGGTTTATGACTGCATCACACTCTAGTAACCTAAGTCCATTTACTTTGTGCTCGTTGCCCCTTTTTGTTTATTGAAGCCCAGTATAGCATAATAAAATGGTTATCTACAGCTGTGTATGTAACCTTTATTGAATAATGGCATACACATTGTTCTCTTTATTACTGAATTACCAAAGAATATTATTTTTATTTTTAAACCCCCAAATGATATATTTATATATTTTAACAATGTTCAAGAATAATTCTTTTTTTTTTCTCATTTTTATAGTATTGCTGCCCATGAACAAATTACTGCCAATTCACCAAATACACACATAGTTGAAGGAGTAATCAACAACTATTTATTTTTAATTTCTTTCTTTCTTTGCTGTTGGTTTTTTTGTTTTTTTTTTACAAAAGTTTTGTTGTTGCACAGAAATCACTTCTTGAAAAAATTTGATGTGATACAACTTGCATGAGTTGCAAATAACTCAACAGATTCACCATCTTGTTTAACAGATGGGAGCAGGCAGCATGAGTTCAAGGCTTCCTCTGGCTTTTCCCAAATACATATTAATAAAAACAGTAAAATATGAATTATGTAACCATTTTTTTTTTCAAAGTTCATTGCTTTGGGTTATGTGTTTTTGCATATAAGGGGAATTTTGATTACAGACCCTTACTAAATAACATCTGGTGATCTTTGAAACTCAGGCACACAAGTATAGACTCTCTGTTCATAACTGAGCCCACAAAGTATCTGTTTGTCACTATAAAGAGACATTTTTATTAAGATAGATCTGTATGTCTGTCTATCTGTCCGTCCCTCTGTCTGTCTGCTATCTGTCTATCTAGTCTATGAGCCTATAAGTCTGTCTGTCTGTCTCTCTATTTCTGTCTATTCAGCTATTTTTGCATTGATATATTATATTCAAATGTCAGTCTTAGATATAAACAAGAACCTTTTACTATCTATAACCAGTCAATGAAATGAAAGCGCTAGGAAAAAAACCCAAGGCAACATATGCTTGCTTCAAGTGTCACCTTGAAGCATTTATTACATGCTATGTATGTTGATGTCTATTTGCTAGGACAAAAAAAACAAAGTAAGCTGTTTAATAACCACATGAGAACATTAAAAGTCTGCAAAAGCATTATGGGATTCATGAATAATGACTGAGCAGTGACATACGGTGATAGTATCAAGAGTTAGGAAATGACAGCTAAAAACGTGTCTGCTTACTCAGACTCTCTATAATTGATTGTTGTGTATTTTTTCATTTTTATTTTATGCATTCTTGGTTTCTTTTCATGACAGCTTTGCACTTAGTTTTGCTGGTTCTTTGAAGATTCCCATAAAACATTTTACTTACAGCATGAAATATAGCTAAAATGGCTTAAAACTAAAAAGGGTAGCTATACAGAAAATGATTAGCAGGGTTTATATAAATACCAAAAGTACTGGGCCAGAGTGGACACACTGGACATCATCTACATGGAGTTTATATGCTCTCCTCATGGATTGGTTTCCTCCAGGCACTTTGGTTTCCTTTCACACTCCAAAGACATACTAGGTTAATTGATGCCTGATCAAATTGGTCCTAGTCTGTGTGGGACTGTATAGGGAAACTAGATTGTAAGCTCTCCTGGGGCAGAGACTGAAGTAAATGAGTCATTTCTATTAAGTGCTGTGGAAGGTCAGTGAAAAATGTAATACATTTATAGAATTTTACTCTAGTTACCTTTTTTTAACCGCGTTGATGATGAAGTCTACAATTTATAAAGATTGGTGATGATATAATTATGCTATATCATCAATATTAACATAAAGATGCACTATTGGAAAGGAAATAAAAACTGAAAAATAGATCAATAAACATAAATTCTGAATTAAAAACCAAAATATTGTGATGTTCTATAAAGCATGTACTGATAGACTGTTTGTTCCCTATGATATTCATGGTTTGAACCATTGATATGTAAATAAAAGACTCATAGGGAAGGATATTTTCTTTTTCTTGGTTGGGGTCATTACTATCTCCTCCAACAATTTTTGATCACTACGGTGATAAGATTTGGTTAAGGCAATAAAAATGTGGTTTTGGGACTTGAGTTCTCCTTAAATATATAATATTCTAATGACAATAATATTTTGCAGGTTATTTTATGTGCTTGTATATCATCCTGTTCCAAAAGTGACAGGAAAAAACAATCAATTGCATATGGTATTTGAAAATGTTAATTGTTTCTTTCTTTGTGAGTGATAGAACCCATATCAAGTGAATCCATATTCCGGTGTTCTACTCTGTACAGAACAGTGAAATGGTCCCCTTCAATGTGACTATCATTAGCAATTACAATTCTGAGTCAATTACCAGAATGATTTCCAAGTGCCTTTGGTATTCACCAGTTTTATGTTTTATCAGTTATTTTATTTTAAATGAGTAGTTAACCTTAGAATAGATGTTTAGTATTTTAAAGCGAGTACTATTCTAAGGCAGTACACTTTATTTTTCATTTATTTTGTAGTTTTTGAACAGTTTAACTTTTGGTTCTTGCTTACATAATTTTTGTTCTTGTTAAAATGGATTAGGGTCCAGTAACCAAATGATTTAAATGGTACTGTAGTGTCCCTTTAACTATAGATTGACTAAGTAGTTTGGCATGTTTGAAAATGTATACACATTGCAGTTTCTCATTATTCACAAATTACTTAAATTAATATAGAAGTCTTTTTGCAAATTAATTGTACAACTGCCCATATCAATTGGCAGTATACTCCTAGTTGTAAGGAATACTCACCGCGTTCCGTTCCAGCACTGGGCTCTCCCTTCCTATGCGTGCATGCCGTGCACAGTCGGCGCTTTGAGCATGCGTGCAGGGGGCGCACCCGCCGTGACGTCACGGGGGCGTGCGCCGGGCACCCACAGAGGCAGGAGCGCACCTGTCTCTCTGCTTATGTAAGGCAGATGCGCTCCAGCCTTGGTGCCCGATTATAAACCACGGTTGCTGTTAGTTGTGTGTTTTGGGCTAAGTAACTTTTATTCATTAAAGCTTCTGTTTGTTTCTGCTATAGTTCTGTACCTGCTTAAGTCCTGTACCTGCTTAAGTCCTGTACCTGCTTTAGTCCTGTACCTGCTAAAGTCCTGTACCTGCTTGAGTCCTGTTTGTATCCTGTCCAGTGTCTGTTTCCTAGTTCGGGTCCGCAGTCCGTCTATACCACCACTGTCCAGCTGGCTTAGGGGCCGCGACCTGGGTACTCTCGGCAGCGGAGTCCAGTACCTCTTTGCGGGGGTTAAAGGTGAAAACCGGAGAGTACCTTAGACTCTGCGCCCTAAGTCAGCTAGCGCCAAGGACAGTGTGGTATTCGCCAGCATCCTCCTACTCCCTTTACATCTTGGTACAGAGTCATTACACTAGTTACAAATCCACAAATCCAGGTACAATTCAGGTTAAATTTGTATCCCACTAAGCCCTCTCATATTCTAGCATGCCAGTGGCTCTGCACCTCCTGCAGTTACACTCCTTCATGTGAACTAAGTTCCTATCCCCACTACCTTATAGGCTCCAGATTGACTCCATGTCTGATCCAGGGCTCCAGATTGTGTTCCGTGTATTTTCAATAGAATCTTTTTTTTTTTTAATGACTTTTCCTCTCAGTTTGGCATTGGCTTTGTTTTCTAAAAAAAAAAAAAAAGATAGATTTGAAATTACTTCCTCAGAATGAATTAACCCAGATAGTGCATCTTTCCCCCACTAATCGCTTGGTCCAAAATAAAATAAAAATTAAAAACCCACTCATAGAAATCATACAAATGCCTAATAAATTATGAAATCGCTGGAAAACAGAGGCTTGTTTAATATAAGGTGACTGGAGTATGAACTGAACCTGAATTAGACCTGTTAGGTTCCATTTGAAGCTGTGAGTAGACGGAAAATAATTATAAACACACAGAGCTACAGGTAAACCCCCCTGCTTTCCTTTAGGTTAGTTGTCTGACTCCAGGTTAAGTTAAAGGGGGTGGAGCAACAGGGAAGCCATCGTTGGGTCCCTCCAGTCAAATCCTACCAAGTTGAAGATTCTAGTAAACTAAGTAAAGGAACACAGTGATGACTCCCCTGTAGCTCTGATGTACTTGTTGTATTTAAACAATCATACATTTCTGTATAGTGTTTATGAAAGATATTGAACAATTTTAATATAATAATGCAGTAATGTTGAAAAAAAAAGCTTCAAACAAATCAATATTCTATAAATAAAAGGTAAAAATATACAAATCTTTTCCAATACATTAGTTAGATATTTGTAGAGTTTGCCTCAGATTAGAGGTTCAGATGATAGCAGATCCTGGTTTTACTTTGTCTGAAAAACATTCCAAGGAACATGCTAAAAATACAGTCGTTTATTAGAGCATTTTGCTTTAAGAACAGTGTTAATAAGTTTGGTAATGAAATAATTTCATCTGTACGATTGTTTGATCAAGCCTTGAGAAAGCAGTAGGGAATGTAATCCAATTTCTGCTACTAAGAAATAAGATATGTGTTTATATATTACAAAATAGGATTTAGGATCATTTCTATAGTAATTTCTCTGAAAACTAATTTCAGTCTTGTAGCTCCAGATATTTACCCACAGGAAAACCATTAGGTCGCAAAGCATATCAAACAATATGGCTTGCAATGTAAAATCATGTGCAAAATATCCATAAGAGTTCGCTTTGCTCTTCAATCCACAGAGATCCTAATGTCAGACACTATTTAAAATAAATAGATTAAACCACTAAGTAATAAAATGTCAAATGAAAAGATTTCCCACTCCTCATTCACTTAAGTATTTTGTTTATGCCCTATTTCTTTCTCTTTGCTTTTTGTGAAAAAAAGAAAAATTATTCATGGATAATCTAGTGCATGTATACGCCTGTCCCCATGCATTTAAATTTTGATTCAAACTGCTGGAAAACAGAAATCCCAACCTGATTTAGGCTGCGTCGCTCCAAATGAACAGTCTAGAAATATTTGTAGCAACAGTTAAAGTTCCTTTCTGCCTTTTGTAGCTACTGTCTCTAAAAGCTACTGGGTTTGGTTTCTTCTTTATTCTAGAGGTCTGTTTACTTGGTTTTGCCCTTAAAGCATTAAACTATGAAATTTTTTTTTCAGCTGATTACATTCTATGATTTCCCGATCCGATCGCGCAGCACAGATCTCTTAATGTAGTGACATACTGGATAATGTGGTCGCCCATGTCAAATTTACTGGCTCAGTACCACAGAACTGAAGTAATAGAGCAGTATATTGGCACTCAATAAAATTACATTTGGAAGTAAAATCACTGGCAGCGGAATTATACTATCAAAATGAAATTGTGTCATTGTCTTACAGGATGTCTGGATTGTGGGGCGCTGAGAACACACTCTATACTCTGTGGTGCAAAATAACATATTTCCTAGTTAAAATGGATTCCAATAAAGTGACAAGTATCAATGATATGAGTAAAAATATGAACAAATGTTGAAAAAATACAGACGTGCTGAACATACTGTATCTAAGGGGTCAGGTAAAAAAAGACAGTGGGAAACAGATGTTAACGGGGAGATGGAGGTCATACAAATTTATGTACATCTTCCTCTTTTCTTTCCATATTTCTACAAGGTATTAAAATAATTGCAGTTCATCATAAAATGATATGCAGCACTTTCACTGCCTTAATTATGGAGATATAACTCCCTGTTTTTCAGGAAAGTCACACTAATTGCCCTGTTTTAACAGAGCTCAGTGACCTTCCATCTCCTGTTTTCTGTCACTGAAAAACAACTTTAAATTCTCCCCACTCCTCAGCCTCTTTCTACTTTTATTATGTAATGCTTTACTATAATTTCCTCCCCTCTTCAAAGATACTTTGATTAAAATACAATACATTTACATTTCATTATAGTTAATTGTATGAAATGTGGAATATAAAAAAAAAATAAGAGTTGCAGCTGTGAACTTGAATAGCTTAGTGATGCTTAAATGCTGCAAATACTGAATACCTGCTGTTTAGTGCAATTATTGTATATTATTAATATTTAGATGAAAAATGATATAAGCCGTACTCTTAATTAATGAAAATATTTGGAAAAGATTTGGGGGGGGGGGTTATTGCTCAAAGTCCGAATTGTAATGGTATGAATTCGCTGCTTCCTCATATTCAGGTATTCAGCAAACTCTGCGATGTGGCGAATTCGCCAGCTAATGACAGTCGCACAATACATAATGGTCAGCTACTGACGCGGTCGCGACTTCACTATGGGAATTCTGATGCAGTCTCGAATTTGCTATGGGAATTCTCTGTTTAGTGAGTAAGGAGTAGAGAATCAGAGTGTAGTGAGAATTCACTTCAACAGTCAAATTCTCACTTTGATAACCCCATGTGTGATTATATTTAACATTGATAGATGTGAGCCATATCTCCTGGAAGTATATGTTATTTACAAAGCATTATAAAGGAGTATTTTCAAGGTTGTAAACTCTGGAAAAGTAGGAAAATAAGTGCCTTAATGTCTTTAAACTTGAAAGTAAATAATTCGATTACATGTAGAGGCATTCTCAGAGTGTGTGACTAAAGACAACTAGCAGATATTAAAGAAGAACTAAAGTAAAAAATAGACATATTAAAAACTTACCTTATATTACGTTGAACTAATGCAGTCACAGCTTCATCTGTACTGTAATTTCACTTCACCGAGGCAGACTTCACATCGCCTTGGCTGACACAGGAGCCAGCGTGAAGCTCTGCCGACATCTGGAAAAGGGCTCACACATCATCACGCTCATTGCGGAGGGGGGGGAGGGGGGTGTTATCATAGGCCCTGCAGTGAACGTGATGATGTTGAAACCCTTTTGCACTGCCGATTTGATAAGTGGGTGGAGCTTCACACCACCTCCTGTGTCAGCCTAAGCGCTGTGAAGTCTGCCTCGGTGAAGAGAAATGACAGTACAGATGAAGCTGGGACTATTGGTTCAATTTAATATAAGGTAAGTTTTGAATTTTTTTTTTAGCTTTATTTCTCCTTTAAAATAGCCCATTGCTGAGACCTTGTGCTGTGGTTAACTGAAATTTCTCAGTCTTAAACTAGATCTATGGTATAAAATGGAAATCTCCACAAGGGAAGCCACAATGAGAAAACTCCATCCCAACATTTCTAAGGTCTAGCCCCAGGAAGATGCTCCTAGTCTACAAAGTATGTTACATTATATAGTGACAGAGGCAGGTCTCTTTGCATATGTAATCTTGAGCTTAGAAAGAGGAAAGACACAGAAGCACTGCCTTGAAATTTTGAATTTGACATAAAATGAAGCATCTGTCTCTAAAGGTAAGCTGCAGCGCACATTTTATATAGGAGTTAACAGGCTAACGGGTGCTTAAAATGCCAGTCTGCCTAGGGGGTAGTACTTCTTTAAAGTATTTTTTTATTTTTCCCAGAAATACCCCATATTATTGGTAGTCCATTCAAAGGTTCTTTTGTTAAATCTAGTTCTCATAATGTTTATGCTAATATTGGAGTTGTCTAAGACAAATTTTTATTTATCTCATGCAACATTATTATCATGTTGTTGCTGTCCAGGTGCCAAAGTGTCCATTATCTATATTTTTCTGCTGTATCATTTCCCATGAACCTCTTCTGCGAATGGATTGAATTAGCTAGTAGATATTTTTGAAAAAAAATTGTGGGAAACCTTCTTATATTCTTTTGTTAGTTAAGCCCTTTATTATCAAAATCTTTCTTTAGTGTACAGTTTCATTCAGATGTGAATTTAGAATTATACATAATCTGTGTAATCTGCATTGCACATGAGAAAGATGTATATTCACCATCTACTGCATGCAATGAAAAGAGATCACTATCTTTCCAGTGGAAAAGGGGGTGTGGATGCCTGTAGCAGATGCAGCAACAGCAAATAAACACTGGGCAGTGTTGTCAATAAATACACTGGGTTATTATAGGTACAGAATTGACCTGTTACTAATAATCAAACTTTATATGTTCTTTTCATAATAACTCATAAGCTTCAACTCCAGGACAAACTTGTTCTTTAGTCCTAGTCTCCAGAAACATTAACACAACTCAAAACTTGTTTAATTTTCTCACAGAAAATTCTCAGGCAATTAATCACTTATGTAGAACCACCTATAAGTAAATGTATTGTGTATATGAAATGCATAGCCACATATAATCTACAGTTTCTTGTTTGGAAGTGCTCATTGCTCATTTTTTTGGTCAAGTTAAAGCATGGATAAATTACTAAAAACAAATTTCTAGTCCCTTTCCTCGCCCCTCAAGAAAACCCCCAGATTTCTCTGCAGTATACCTGTAGCAGTGTCTTCTTAATGATAAAATGGGTGGGTCACTTGAACCATAGCCAAGTCGAGCCAGTTGAGCCCTGGGTTAGAATACCTCTATAATGTAAAAGAGTACTCCACAGAAACCAAACTTTTGTAATTAGTACAAATACTTTACTGAAGGAAAACTCAACCCATAATACTTATGCATTTGTTTATATATTGTGCACAGTATAAATGGCAAATTGTATTTCAGTTTTGTTACCCGCCATTCTTTTATCATGCTAAAGTTGGTACTTTTAAATCATAGTTCTTATTTTTCATATTTTTAATATGGTAGTTGTGATATTGTAGAGAGTGGTTGATAGATGAATCCTCAAAGTACTTGCAGGAAATCATTTCTTGAATGGAAACCTATATATTTTTTCTAACTATGCAGGCACAATGACAGAGAAACATTCAGTTATAAGGCAGAAACAGTCATTCATTGTCAGTTGTATGGAGATATCAAATTATTTGTGGCTTTATTATTCTGTATTCAACTGCACAGCTATAATAAATGGCTGTCTAAATCAGATAGTTATTCAGGGATTTCAGTTTAAAACCACATATAAATCTAAAACTCCAAACCCCAATCAAGCACCCCTCCCCCCATTTCCTTATAAAAGTGAATTCATATTGTTAGTCTGTGTGTGCGCTTTCACAATTACTTCTATCCTCTATATTATTTTGTTGCATTTCCTTTTAATACATTAATAATAAATAATTTTCTAACCATAGTAACGTGAATTACTTAGAATAAAAATGATATTCATTCTTGTAGTACAGCACTACCGCCAAACCTTTGCGCAAGGAACATTCAGTAAAAAGAAACAATATATAATGTGTCCTTCATATGACAACAAAGTGTAAATAAAGGTACAGGGGTAACTTAAATTAATATATGGGATGAAACTATATATATTATATATATATATAGCAAAAACCAGATACTATTGGTATTGATATGGCAAGGAAAGCTATGGACAATAGAAGTGGGAGAAACAGGTTAAAGTGAGAGCTTAAAAGAAGACCAGAAGGACTGCAAAGATGACATTGACTGTGCTGTTACTGTCACAGTTCCCTAAATGATGCTATCTTTACTGGAGTGATTTTAAAGGAAGAGATGGAGGGAGGTAGTGGTGTCAGCTGTATTGTGAGACAGTAGAGTACAGTCATGGCCAAAATTTTTGAGAATGACACAAATATCATATTTTCACATGATCTGCTGCCTTCTGGTTTTTATGTGTATTTGTCAGATGTTTTTATCACATACAGAAATATAATTGCAATCATATGAGTAACAAAAGCTTTTATTGACAGTTAGAATGAGTTAATGCAGCA